>JANAVB010019799.1:22468702-22753702 GCA_029216955.1 Iris pallida | reverse complement strand
ATAGAAACTCTAGCTACTTCTACTCCTACATCAAGGGTCGTTGTCACTACCACATTTTTGGCCTAGGGGTATTTTGGTAATTTGTGATTTATTGGAATTAATTTGAATTTTTGATAATTAATAATGTGCTAATTAAAATGTTAGGCCTTAATCTAGAATTGTGCTAATCTAGATGTTAACCTTGATCCTAGAGACTAAGTTAGAGGATTACAAATTTAATGGCTAAGTTAGAAAATATCTAGATATTATGTTAAATAGGATATTTTAGTAGGAAACCCTAAATTGGATGGGCTTTTGAATTAAAGGCTAGAATTACATAGGTAGAAGGCCTTCACCTTACAATTGAGTATTGCCCTAACCCTAAAACCTTTTGGCCGGCCAAGGAGCCTCTCCCCCCTACAAAGGTTCACACTTAGCACATCTTACCTCTTTTCATTACATCTCAAACCCTAATTTGTGTTCTTCCCCAAAATCACCCTCTTTCAACAAATTACCTCCAAGTAGCCTAGTCTTTTGCATTGCACTCCCCTACTGTAGAAGTGATCATTGGAGGCTAGCTAGCAAGGATTGGGAACTAATTAGACCATAGTAATTGGTGTGGATCTCATTTCTAGGCTTTTTGCATTAAGATTCTAACTCTCAATAGGTAATGGCTCTAAAAGCTTTTCCACTAGTTCGTCATCTCTAGCCAGAGAAGTGACTTCTTATGTCACTAATGAGGAACAAGATGCATCCGGCTCTGGCACTCAGGAGCAAAGGATCGCCTCTTTAGAGGATCTTGAAAAATATGGCTAAGATAATGGCAAGCATGCATGCTGTGATCATAGCACAACATAATATTCCATCGGTTGCGAATCTAATTCCAACCCAAGAACAGATAGCAGCATCTGCTCCTACCAACACTGGTTTTGGGGTACAGCCTCCTCATATTACCACCATGTCAACTCCAAGTCTTTCTGGTGCTGGGGGTGGTGCTTATCATGTAGTCCCGCCTTCTAACACATCGAATCAGTCTACTACTCCCCAAGCGTCAGGGGATACCAATGAGGTAGTGAAGCTTTTACGTAACCAGTTCGAAGCTTTTAAGCAGAAGGATGGCTTACAGAAGCTTGGGATCAAACAACCTTACCCCATAGAGTGGAAGGAAGTCCCGTTCCCACCTAAGTACAAACCACCTACCATTATGCTGTTGGACGGTAGCTCATCTCCAAGCCAGTACCTCAATCACTTTGAGGTAATAACTGATCAACTTCAGCCAAACGATGCTCTACTTACTAGAGTATTTGTCGGATGCTTAGCAGGTGCATCTTATAACTGGTATCGTAGCTTGCCAGATGGTTGCATAACTTTCTTTGTAGGGTTTAAACAAATATTCCTGGAAAGATTTTATGAGGGAACAAATGATATGACCATGTCGGCCCTCAACAAAATCCAACAGCCTAATGAAACTGCTAAACGTTTCATTGAGCGCTTCCGACGAGAGGTACTCAAAATGCCTCTAGGAACTCCAGATGCTCTGACTATAGATATATACAAATCAAACTTGTTACCTATAGTCAGTATGTGGACCGGATCTACATAATACCAAGACTGGCCTTCCTTCATAGTAAGTGCCAGGACGGCTGAAGACAGTGCTGACAAGTTCAAGCAATTAGGCATCAAGATGCCTAATCTTAAAGAAGATGAACATTCTAACAGTGGTGGCCGTCAGAACAACCGCAAAGGTAAAGAAGCTTTGGCCATCAATATCAAAGGCAAAGAAGCTTTAGCCATCAACCTGAAAGGCAAAGAAGCTTTAGCTGTCAATGTGGGTCAATCAACACCTACCACGACAGCATCGCCACAGATAGCACAATGTTCGAAAGAGAAAAACTCCTTCGACGAGGACGACGTCATGAGTATCTTCGATTCCTAATCAAGAGCAATAAACTTCAACTGCCCAAAGCAAAATGGCCAGATGAAGTAGGTAAAATTGACCATCCTAAATATTGTATGTACCACAGGTTTATAGGACATCCGACCAGGGTATGCTACGTGCTAAAAGGAAAGATTCATGAGCTGATTAATACTGGCGCGTTTACTCTTCAGTAGGATAAGAAGACGATGACTGCCAACGTTGTCTTTCTGCAATTTGATGACTTTCCAACTCAACTTGTGCAGGATGGATCGTCCCCATTCCGAAAGCCACCTTGGAGATCATCAATCTTCCACCAGCACGAAGTGACAGTTTTGTCCCTTTGTCAACCGACAAAGGAGAAATCATGTGGATCCATTCCGACTTGGTTGCTGACTTTGAGATGCCTGTTTCGTCCTTGAAGTCCAGAAAGACAACTAAATATAAATCATGCCACATGACTTCATTGGGTGATCATTGTCTACCTCTGAATACTACCTTCATCTAGGCAGTTGATTCACCTCTCTCCTGAGACAATAGTATCGAAGTCAAAAGTCAACTACCGGCCGGCATTCCATCTATATAGTCAGCAATCCCGCGAGTTGATGACAAAGATGGGATATGATCTGCAGAAGGCCCCAGCTTAAATCATGGAAAATGGTCTCCTATACCTCTCTCTCTCCGTCTGTAACACAATCATTCTCGTGTTGGCTTAGGATTCTGGACAGATCTTTTATCTTGTCAAAAGAAATCTTCCAAAAGCAAGGCTCGAACGAAGGATTACAACATGGTTTCGTTCATACCAGCTTCAGAAGAAGAAGCCCTGACCGGTACCAGATCTGGGAGACTATACCTTAGAGACTATCCAGAAGGTCAAGCTGTCCTTACTCCAAGCTCCGATGCCTCTCCATCAGCTTCTTCGTCTGCTGTCAATGTTCCATCAGTTTCATCGCCTCCAGTAGAACTGACTCCTCCCAAGCCAACATCGGTCGACAAAGGAAAACGGCCAGTTCGCTTTGATAAAATATTAAAGAAAACTCTACTTCATAGACTTGAGAGACCATATAACTTTGATATATTGGCTCAACTAGCCAATACTCCGTCGAGGTTGTCAATCTTCGAGCTCCTTCATATCTTGAGGGAAACTCAAGAAACACTAAGCGAAGCTTTGATACAAGCTGACACTTGTCTAGCACTCCTCAAGAAGCCAGACGAGAAACTTGTGGCATGTTTTCACTGTCATAGTATGATGGAGTTGATTTCCAATATCACCTTCACACAAGATGACATACATTTAGAAGACAATCGACATGAACGACCTTTATACTACATAGGATATGTCGATACAAAGAAAGTTGATCGCATCCTGATTGATCTCGGATCTGCACTTAGCATTATGCCGAAAACTTTATTAGATGCCCTGAAAATCCTAGTGCATAATCTCTCTACAACAATCACGACTATCTTGGGATTCGATTCCGGGAGAAGTGAACCACTAGGAAAGATTCGCCTGAAAGTTCAAATTGGCAATCTTCGTACAAAAGTCAATTTTTATGTGATTGCCAATCATGGTTCCTACAACGCTTTGTTAGGAAGACCATGGTTGCATGAACATTACATCGTGCCATATACTCTCCATCAGTGCTTCAAATATGTCGATGATAATAGAGAGGTTAGAAAGGCAGTGATCGATCTTAATCCCTTTCGAGGTATCGAGGTATAGTGTGCTGACTCCAGAATGTACAAAGAATTCATGAAGGTCGTACTGGCCATGGATACCGAGGAAGATTAGAGGGACACCCTAGATGATGTTCTTGTGATTCCGATCAAAGGGCATACTTCCCGTCTTTCGTCTTCTCAGACGCTAACCATCCATATCTTCTCTCATGCCAAGCATCTTCCTGTTGAAAAGATGGAGCAGAGGGAACTCACCTCTTCTGAGCCTCTTGTTATCGACCTTCGTCGTAACAAGCCTTCTCCTTCTCTTTCTTATTCTCCTCCTCTAGTTATAAATCTTAGCAAGCCATTGGCTAAGATCAAGAGCCATGTTGTAAATAATGTTGTAAAAATCGATAAAGTAGCATCTCCTTTACAGTATACTGATGTTATTTATTATACTCGGGGTTATCTAGAAATCCTAGATAATTTTGAACCCCTTACATTAGGAGTAGTTCAACATCTCCAAGATGAAGTATCACTTGAACCTGCATGGGAGTCATTCTTTCTAGTTCCTTTCCAAAAGAATGATGAACATCCCATCCTCTTCAGCAAAGGATTGAATCAAAAGGCTACGTCCGATAGCGAGGCTAAAAATAATGATAATGGGCGACTTCAGCTGCATCGTTATAGTCAACAATCAAAGAATATCATTCAAAATATGGGTTATAAGTTTAAAACCGGCCTCAATGGTGGTTGTAACGCCCCAGTCCCAAAATACGTAGGACTAAGTACGTGGACATGCCAGCTGTATACATACGAAGTACAGGGGCCTTGTATGTATACATAAGCTGTAAAATACAGTAATCCAAGACAAACTAAATCTCATCCACAATGAAAAGAATAATAATATAAAAAATCGACTTGAATATTTGTGATACAATCGTTGGGCGGAGACAAAGTCCACTACCAACTATCTCAATGAAAGAAATGTACAAGAAATCGAGCGATATAAAAATGGCAAGACGAACCAAGCGCAATTGTCTTCGAAGGAATGGAGAAGACCACGGCCATGGCTAGGATACCTGCGGAAGACATGAACATACACCTGGGGAAAAACTAGGTCCTCAGATGGACGTAGCAAGATACAGGAAGAACAAGCTAATATGAACTGACAGAATAATAAAATAATATATAAAAGACTATTTTAGACACAAATATGCAAAGGAGATTCTAACCGCCTAATGTGCAATTTAGAGGACAACTTTCATGCGCATGGATGGGATTTTAGGCTATGTGTACGTAACTGGAATCCATTTATCTGTATCCAGCCGTAACGTCCAAAACGTCAGAGGGTATCTGCAAATATATTGCCACAGTTCCATCCGGAGACTGTGGTTTACCTGTTTGGCTTCCCATACACACTAGCGACTGTCCTCCCCCAATATTTTCCATACTGTTCAAGTCATGTCCATGGCTCGTCCAGTTTTGTAACTGCTTGAGTCTCTAAAACCCTAGTCATAGCAGTTACGATTATCTATCCGTCACACGACTTTAGAGAGGGCCAGTCCATAAGTCGTGCCCATAACAACATGTCTCCAACCGTGTAGTGTGTGTGTCAGGGCCAAGGGAGATATAAGAATATTCCCCAACAAGAAGGTAGTCCGCTAACACTAAGTTAACATGCATATAGTAAAGTAAAACGACTAATAGAGTCGCTTGCACCCAAGTATGGCTTGGACGCACAATTTATATCAAAAGAAACCAACAATATGAAACAAAGTAAATAATGCAAAAAATAAATAATTTGACAGTTAATTAGCAAGGTATACTTGCCTGTTGCGACGCCTGATGAGCTGCCTGGTGTGGTGCTATGATCATGGTGGCACAACATATGGCTTCGGTGATATAACTACGCAAAGGGAGCCTCTGATGATGGCATGGATTGTTCTATCGGATCCAGGTCGGTCTAATTGGTTAGGGTTGACGAGATGACATACCGAATTGGCCAGAGAATAAGAGAAAGGGGATTGATCATGGACATGAGGGTAATCAAAGGAAATTAGAAAAATAATTAGAAAATTATTTATAATTATTAAAATATATTTTATTAGTTAAAAATACTTTCTAGTACATCATTTTAGTTCAAAACCATAATTTAATTAGGCACAAAATACTATAATAATATCTTAAATCAAAACTTCTCTCTCTTTTTTTTCCACAAAAATAAGGAAATAGTATATTTAGGGTTTTTCTAAATTCATCTTTGAAACTAAATGCATGAAAATAAATATACACTATTTTTTTTAGCAATACAAAATATATACATAAATTTAGTTAATTTGTAAAGATAACACATATGGTATTAATAATTTAATAATTAAATAAACATATAGTGAAACATGCTTAGTATATATAACCAGACATCTCATAGTTAATAAATAAATATTATAAAAAGATATAACATAAAATAATAATAATAATAATAATAATAATAATAAATGATTAAAATAATAATAAGATATATAAATTAATAGCTAATTTTATGTACTGGTTACAACCTGTACTAATAGTAATAGCAAATGATTAAAATAATAATAAGATATATAAATTAATAGCTACTTTTATGTACTGGTTACAACCTGTATAATAGTAAATGATTAAAACAATAATAATAAATGATAATATAATAATATTAATAATACTAATAGTTAATAATACCGATAGATAATAATACTTATATTATAAATGTCTACTGTTCCTTTCCTCTTTACTCAGTAAGAACCCCTTTACTCAGTAAGAAGGGAGAGAGAGAGAGATGAGAAGGAAGAGAGGGGAGCGGGAGGCGGAGTCGCTGGCCGCGGAAGAGTGGGGCGGCGGCAGAGAGAGCTCGGAAAGGAGAGAAAGGAGAGACGGAGAGGGTTAGGGCTGCTGCACCCCGGTGGAACGACGAGAGGACAGGGCGGCGACGGAGAACGGGAACGGCAGACGGAGGCTCGCGGCAGCGGAGGGGTTTGAGGAGAGGGTGGCCGGAGCAGCACACTGGTGGGGCGGCACGGGAGGCCGGAGTGGAGCGGTGGCGCGCCGGCCTGGGAAGGAGGCGGCGGAGAGTTCTCACGGTTGGAGGCAGTTAGATCCGGCCGGCGGGACGGGCGGCGATGGGTCGCGGTCGCCGGAGTTAGAAGGTGGACGGGGTCAGGAGCGGTGTTCTCGGGCGGCACGGAGACCAGGACCTGGTGGCGGCGAGGCGAGCACGAGGAGGATGGAGGCCGGCGGGCGGTGGCTAGGTGGAGTCGCCGGCGAACCGAGGTAAGGGCGGCGGTGGTTCTGTATAATTATTTTTGGTTCTTGTTTGTGGTTGTGGTGATGACGAATTGGAGGAAGTTTGATGGTGGTGTTGACCGGGTTTTGTGGCGACGATGTGGTGGTGATGGTTTTGGAGATGGTAATGGACGGTCCGGTGACTGTGGCGGAGGGGTATTCCGGCGAGTTCGGCCGGCTGGGTTGCGCTGGTCACAGGGTGTGGGGCTGATGGTGGCTGTGGGTTGCCGGGAAGGTGCGGCGAGGTGTAGGATGAGGGGGATGTCGGACGGGTGCTCGGCCGGCCCGGGATGGTCATGGTGGCGGTGATGCTTCGGATCGGGATCGCGGCCAGAACTAGGTTTAGGGTTAGAACTGTTTTCGGAGTTTGTATCGTGTCATGCTGTTTCACTTAACAAAATGCCTAAAAATTGACTTTTGAAAATAAAACGAGAAAAAGTACAAGAAGTACAAATTATTCTGGGAAGTATTGCTATGGAAGTCTGATCTGAAGGCGATCACTTTGTTCCTTGGACAATACGATGATGATGAAGATCACTGCTAGAAGATGAACAACTGGAAGAACTAAGTCACCAGAAAGGTATCGATGCACTTGGGCACTGATGGCGAGGTCGAATGCTTTCCTGCTTTGCTTCACTCTGTTCTGGAAGAAAAGTTAAAGAAGAATGCTCTGGAAAATCAAAGTCTCTGGGCTCTGATCTCTGTATTCTCTCCTCTGTCTCCGTGTCTCTGTGTGTCATATGAAAAAAAAATAAGTCTATTTATAGACTTTGCTTTTTGTGCGTAAAACTCAGCAAAGTCCTGTCTTTACGCTAGTAACTGCCACCCATGACTGAAGTCATCCTCTACACACGTTGACACGTGTCCCATTATTTTAATAAGAATAGGATGCACGTACACACGTTCCTCGAGATATGTGGCAGGAAAGCCACGTAGGCAAACCACGTTCCAAAGTAGTCAGGAAGGATAGGGCATAAAAACAAACCAAATATACTCTGAGCGTAAAGTAGTAGACTAGGCGTAAAATAGCCCTAAAATGGACTTCTCGCGTAAAGTGGTTGATAAAACAACCTTGAGCGTAAAAAGTAGCCCAAATAAACTTTATGCACACATCAATTTTGAGCGTAAAAAGCTCATATAGTATTCATGCGTAAAAGAAGCCATCTTGTGAGCGTAAAATAGCTCACTCTACATACTAAACGACAATATTGGTTTCTGTGTAAAACAAATCCCTTCGAATTCCGTGTTATACGCTGTCAGTAGAGCTTTATGTCAGACCCATTATCACTTTTCATTAAATGCATGATTTGACAACCTGTCTCTGGCGTAAAGTAGTTGACCTGTCCCTGGAGTAAAGTAGTTGACGTAAAACAGCTCATTTGAGTGTAAAGCTCTATCTCTTTGACTCAGTCTATGAAGCACTTCTTACGCTCCTACAAGACCCCCTTCAAAGTTTTCAAATATTTTCAAAATTTGAAATACTTTGAACAGAAGCGTAAAATTTGGGTTTTGACAAGTCAGCGTAAAGTTTGGGATATCCAGCGGTCATTCGCATAAAAATAGGGATATCCAACAGTCGGCGTAAAAATAGGGAATTTGAACCGATTCAAAATCTCTATAAATAGAGCTTTTCGAGTTCGATAAGGACTTTACTTGTCTCTTCACAATCCCGAATCTCTTTGTCCCCCTTTCTTCGAAATCTCTCTCACCTTAACTCGATGGCTCCCAAGAAGACCGCCGCTGGCAGCAAAGGGAACAGATGATCGCGGCTCGGAATCAGCACCTTGCTCAGGGCTCTATTTTAGAAGAACATGCCTACGTAGCTGAATCAACTATCAAGACCCTTGATGAAGCCAAGGATAATCTGATAATCAGTTTCGCTAGACTTTCTCATATTTGTACTATCGAAGCTCGACATATTGAAGCGACCAAGAAGGTATTGAGCTCTCGTGATAGACACCTGGCAGAACTGTAGAAATTACTTCAAGATGTTTCTGCTCCACCTTAGAAAAATAAGGAGCTTTTGTAACCTTTTATCTTATCCAAGAAATGAATAAAATATTTGTTTTGTGATCCTATCATTTAATTTGCAATTAAACAATATGCATGAGATAGAAAATACTTATCAGAGGTAATATGGACATGATAAGTTTTCGAAACTCAATAAATTGTATCTATCCAGAGGTAATATGGACATGATAGATAATAAAATCTTATTTTCTGTTTAGAGTATATAATACTATCAGAGGTAATATGGACATGATAGATCATAACAACTCAAAGAAAAAATAGATTAATATCAATTCAGAGGCCAAATGGACATGATAGATAGGAAAAGAAGTAGATTTAATATTTATTCAGAGGTCATAAGAACGTGATAAATAATAAATCCAATTTTTTACACCAACTGGTAAGATAAAAGATTAAAATTTCTCTCCGAAGAGACAAGTTACCAGCTTAACCAAACATTGGTAGCTGGGAAAGAAGACATATGTCATGCCAATATCGATGAAATAATGAATGAACCAACGTTTCTTTTGGGAAAAGACAGATCAATTCAATTCCACTATTAAATGAATGAATCTGATGTAATGAATGAACAGGTCTTTTCGGGAATGAAAAGTTATTTTCAATTTCCCAGACCTGTTCATTAATAGCTCTCTCCTATAAATAGATGAGAACTTTTTGTAAAGCTTTATCCTTATTTCTACTTCTCTATCGAAAATGTCTTCTAAGGACGTGCAGCAAAAGAATGAAGTCTCCATGAAGGTTGAGGATGTCATTGAGACGCGCCCCGTTGAGCCAATTATGTCAGGCCCAACCGAAATAGGCAAAAGCTCTTCTACGCCCAAGCCACCACAAGACATCCTCGCTTTCTTAGTAGAACCAGGGAAAACTCCTGAAGAAGAGGCGCTGAGGGTGGCTGCCTGCAAGTTTTTCGTGAACTCAGGCAATGATGTCTTCGATGCATTGGCCGACTATGTATTTAATAAGGAAGGCAGTGGTCCTCGTCCTTAATCCTTTATTCTGAACAAAAATAATAATAAAAGAGATTTTATTTTTATTCTGTCTTTTTTTTATACATAGTACTTCTTAAGAAATTTGCCATTGATCGGCATCATGAGTAGATCTCCATTGGGCTTGGATAATCGATAGGCGCCATTGGAAAACACGGTCTTGATTACATAAAGGCCTTCCCATTTTGCTTGGAATTTCCCTTTGCTTTTGTGAGTCATCACCATCGGTCTTCGAACAACTAATACCAGCTCACCAACCTTGAATACCCTCTCTTTAACTTTACGATTGAAAGTTCGAGATATACGGGCTTGATATAACTCAATATGCTGTTGTGCTTGAAGACGCTTCTCGTCCAATCCTTCAAGTTCTTGGAGTCGTAAGCGATCATTATTATCTATAGTTAGCTCATTAGCAATGGCTATTCGAAGAGATGGAATCTGGATTTCTAATGGAAGGACAGCCTCACATCCATAAACCAGTGAAAATGGTGTAAAACCAGTAGGAGTTCGGACTGTTGTTCGATAAGCCCATAAACATTCTCCAAGTTTCTTATTCCAATCACATTTATTAGAAGAGACAAACTTTTTGAGAAGTTTGATGATTGTCTTGTTGAAAGCTTCGGCTAAACCATTAGCAGCTGGATTATAAGCCGTAGAAGCCAGATTTTGAATTCTATTCTGATCACAGAACCGATAAAATGCCTGACTGACAAATTGTGGTCCATTGTCATGAATTATTCGTCGAGCAATCTCGAAACAATAAATGACATGGTGTTTCATGAAGCTGATCACATTAGATGTTTTCACTTCAGCAAGGGGAACTGCTTCTGTCCACTTAGAAAAGTAATCGGTTATAGCCAATATAAACCGATGTCCTTTAACAGAAGAGGGGTTAATAGGCCCAATAATATCCATGCCCCAAGCTTCGAAGGGCCAAGAGGCTGCTGTAGGATATAGGAATTCAGAAGGTTGGTGAATAAAGTCAGCATGAATTTGACATGCTTTATACCTTCTGGCATAGTCTACAGCATCTGCTATTATAGAAGGCCAATAATACACCATTCTTCGAATGCGGTCTTGTAATTTCGGACCTGGTTGATGAGCACCACAAACACCATCATGAGCTTCGCGGAGTATTTGTTTAGCTTCACTTTCTGAGAGACAGCGCAGCAAAAGTCCATCATATAAACGACGGTATAGCATATGTAAAGACGAATCATAATAAAATCAAAATGATCGTCTCTTGATTGATGCAGCTTCTTTTGGATCTTCAGGTAAAATCCCATGAATCGCATAATCAATAAATGGACTTCTCCAATCCCTCTGCTGGGAACTTAACTCTATAGTATAACTCTGTTCAATATACAGATTATTTTTGACACAGAATAAGTCTCGGTCCAATAAAATAATTGTATTTTGTCTTCGAATTGGAACAGCCAAGTCTGCAGCTAAGCTAGCAAGAGCATCAGCTTCCATATTCTGAGAACGTGGTACGAATTCGATGAAGAATCCTTTGAATGAAAGGACCAACTCGATTACCACTTGATGATAAGGGATAAGATCAGGATTTCTGACTTCATAAGTCCCTCTAACTTGATTAACAATCAGTTGAGAATCTCCATAAGCTTCTAGGGATTCAATATCCAATTATTTTGCTACTTGGAGACCAATCAATAGAGCATTATATTCTGCTACATTGTTGGAGCATGGCTCATTGAGAGAATAGACACGGTATATGGCCATCATATCAGGAAAAACCAAGACGATTCCTACCCCAGAGACAATATTACCTTTAGGTCCAACCCGTGATGCTACATCAAAATATAATTGCCAGATGTCATCCTTCAAAGTCATATTGCAATCCACGACTTCATCTGGAATGTCCTCATATAACTTCGATGTTTCAGGTATAGGGTGAGCAGCTAAGAAATCAGCTAATACTTATATTATAAATGTCTACTGTTCCTTTCCTCTTTACTCAATAAGAACCCCTTTACTCAGTAAGAAGAGAGAGAGAGATGGAAAGGAAGAGAGGGGAGCGGGAGACGGAGTCGTCGGCCGCGGAAGAGTGGGGCGGCGGCGGAGAGAGCTCGGGAAGGGGATAAAGGAGAGGCGGAGAGGGTTAGGGCTGCTGCACCCCGGTGGAACGACGAGAGGATAGGGCGGCGACGTAGAACGGGAACGGCAGACGAAGGCTCGCGGCAGCGGAGGGGTTTGAGGAGAGGGTGGCCGGAGCAGCATACTGGTAGGGCGGCGCGGGAGGTCAGAGTAGAGCGGTGGCACGCCGGCCTGGGAAGGAGGCGGCGGAGAGTTCTCACGGTTGGAGGCAGTTAGATCCGGCCGGCGGGACGGGCGACGATGGGTCGCGGTCGCCGGAGTTAGAAGGCGGACGGGGTCAGGAGCGGTGTTCTCGGGCGGCACGGAGACCAGGACCTGGTGGCGGTGAGGCAAGCATGAGGAGGATGGAGGCCGGCGGGCGGTGGCTGGGTGGAGTCGTCGGCGAATCGAGGTAAGGGCGGCGGTGGTTCTGTATAATTATTTTTGGTTCTTGTTTGTAGTTGTGGTGATGACGAATTGGGGGAAGTTTGATGGTGGTGGTGACCGGGTTTTGTGGCGACGATATGGTGATGATGGTTTTGGAGATGGTAATGGGCGGTCCGGTGACTGTGGCGGAGGGGTATTCCGGCGAGTTCGGTCGGTTGGGTTGCGCTGGTCACAGGGTGCGGGGATGATGGTGGCTGTGGGTTGCGGGGGAGGTGCGGCGAGGTATAGGATGAGGGGGATGTCGGACGGGTGCTCGGCCGGCCCGCGATGGTCATGGTGGCGGTGATGCTTCGGATCGGGATCGCGGCCAGAACTGGGTTTAGGGTTAGAACTGTTTTCGTAGTTTGTATCGTGTCATGCTGTTTCACTTAACAAAATGCCTAAAAATTGGCTTTTGAAAATAAAACGAGAAAAAGTACAAGAAGTACAAATTGTTCTGGGAAGTATTGCTATGGAAGTCTGATCTGAAGGCGATCACTTTGTTCTTTGGACCATACGATGATGATGAAGATCACTGCTAGAAGATGAACAACTGGAAGAACTAAGTCACCAGAAAGGTATCGATGCACTTGGGCACTGATGGCGAGGTCGAATGCTTTCCTGCTTTACTTCACTCTGTTCCGGAAGAAAAGATAAAGAAGAATGCTCGGGAAAATCAAAGTCTCTGGGCTCTGATCTCTGTATTCTCTCCTCTGTCTCCGTGTCTCTGTGTGTCATATGAAAAAAAAATAAGTCTATTTATAGACTTTGCTTTTTGTGCGTAAAACTCAGCAAAGTCCTGTCTTTACGCTAGTAACTGTCACCCATGACTGAAGTCATCCTCTACACACGTTGACACGTGTCCCATTATTTCAATAAGAATAGGATGCACGTACACACGTTCCTCGAGATGTGTGGCATGAAAGCCACGTAGGCAAACCACGTTCCAAAGTAGTCAGGAAGGATAGGGCGTAAAAACAACCCAAATATACTTTGAGCGTAAAGTAGTAGACTAGGCGTAAAATAGCCCTAAAATGGACTTCTCGCGTAAAGTGGTTGATAAAACAATCTTGAGCGTAAAAAGTAGCCCAAATAAACTTTATGCACACGTCAACTTTGAGCGTAAAAAGCTCATATAGTATTCATGCGTAAAAGAAGCCATCTTGTGAGCGTAAAATAGCTCAGTCTACATACTAAATGACAATATTGGTTTCTGTGTAAAACAAATCCCTTCGAATTCTGTGTTATACGTTGTCAGTAGATCTTTATGTCAGACCCATTATCACTTTTCATTAAATGCATGATTTGACAACCTGTCTCTGGCGTAAAGTAGTTGGCCTGTCCCTGGCGTAAAGTAGTTGACGTAAAACAGCTCATTTGAGTGTAAATCTCTATCTCTTTAACTCAGTCTATGAAGCACTTTTTACGCTCCTACAAGACCCCCTTCAAAGTTTTCAAATATTTTTCAAAATTTGAAATACTTTGAACAGAAGCGTAAAATTTGGGTTTTGACAAGTCAGCGTAAAGTTTGGGATATCCAGCGGTCATTCGCATAAAAATAGGGATATCCAACAGTCGGCGTAAAAATAGGGAATTTAAACCGATTCAAATTCTTTATAAATAGAGCTTTTCGAGTTCGATAAGGACTTTACTTGTCTCTTCACAATCCCGAATCTCTTTGCCCCCCTTTCTTCGAAATCTCTCTCACCTTAACTCGATGGCTCCCAAGAAGACCGCCGCTGGCAGCAAAGGGAACAGATCATTGCGGCTCGGAATCAACACCTTGCTCAGGGCTCTATTTTAGAAGAACAGGCCTACGGAGCTGAATCAACTATCAAGACCCTTGATGAAGCCAAGGATAATCTGATAATCAGTTTCGCTGGACTTTCTCATATTTGTACTACCGAAGCTCGACATGCGGAAGCGACCAAGAAGGTATTGAGCTCTCGTGATAGGCACCTGGCAGAACTGCAGAAATTACTTCAAGATGTTTCTGCTCCACCTTAGGAAAATAAGGAGCTTTTGTAACCTTTTATCTTATCCAAAAAATAAATAAAATATTTGTTTTGTGATCCTATCATTTAATTTGCAATTAAACAATATGCGTGAGATAGAAAATACTTATCAGAGGTAATATGGACATGATAAGTTTTCGAAACTCAATAAATTGTATCTATCCAGAGGTAATATGGACATGATATATAATAAAATCTTATTTTCTGTTTAGAGTATATAATACTATCAGAGGTAATATGGACATGATAGATCATAACAACTCAAAGAAAAAATAGATTAATATCTATTCAGAGGCCAAATGGACATGATAGATAGGAAAAGAAGTAGATTTAATATTTATTCAGAGGTCATAAGAACGTGATAAATAATAAATCCAACTTTTTACACCAACTGGTAAGATAAAAGATTAAAATTTCTCTCCGAAGAGACAAGTTACCAGCTTAACCAAACATTGGTAGCTGGGAAAGAAGACATATGTCATGCCAATATCGATGAAAGAATGAATGAACCAACGTTTCTTTTGGGAAAAGACAGATCAATTCAATTCTACTATTAAATGAATGAATCTGATGTAATGAATGAACAGGTCTTTTTGGGAATGAAAAGTTGTTTTTAATTTCCCAGACCTGTTCATTAATAGCTCTCTCCTATAAATAGATGAGAACTTTTTGTAAAGCTTCATCCTTATTTCCACTTCTCTATCGAAAATGTCTTCTAAGGACGTGCAGCAAAAGAATGAAGTCTCCATGAAGGTTGAGGACGTCATCGAGACGCGCCCCGTTGAGCCAATTGTGTCAGGCCTAACCGAAATAGGCAAAAGCTCTTCTACGCCCAAGCCACCACAAGACATCCTCGCTTTCTTAGTAGAACCAGGGAAAACTCCTGAAGAAGAGGCGCTGAGGGTGGCTGCCTGCAAGTTTTTCGTGAACTCAGGCAATGATGTCTTCGATGCATTGGCCGACTATGTATTTAATAAGGAAGGCAGTGGTCCTCGTCCTTAATCCTTTATTCTGAACAAAAATAATAATAAAAGAGATTTTATTTTCATTCTGTCTTTTTTTATATATAGTACTTCTTAAGAAATTTGCCATTGATCGGCATCATGAGTAGATCTCCATTGGGCTTGGATAATCGATAGGCGCCATTGGAAAACACGGTCTCGATTACATAAGGGCCGTCCCATTTTGCTTGGAATTTTCCTTTGCTTTTGTGAGTCATCACCATCGGTCTTCGAACAACTAATACCAGCTCACCAACCTTGAATACCATCTCTTTAACTTTACGATTGAAAGTTCGAGATATACGGGCTTGATATAGCTCAATATGCTGTTGTGCTTGAAGACGCTTCTCGTCCAATCCTTCAAGTTCTTGGAGTCGTAAGCGATCATTATTCTCTATAGTTAGCTCATTAGCAATGGCTATTCGAAGAGATGGAATCTGGATTTCCAATGGAAGGACAGCCTCACATCCATAAACCAGTAAAAATGGTATAAAACCAGTAGGAGTTCGGACTGTTGTTCGATAAGCCCATAAACATTCTCCAAGTTTCTCATTCCAATCACGTTTATTAGAAAAGACAAACTTTTTGAGAAGTTTGATGAATGTCTTGTTGAAAGCTTCGGCTAAACCATTAGCAGCTGGATTATAAGCCGTAGAAGCCAGATTTTGAATTCTATTCAGATCACAGAACCGATAAAATGCCTGACTGGCAAATTGTGGTCCATTGTCATGAATTATCCGTCGAGGAATCTCAAAACGATAAATGACATGGTGTTTCATGAAGCTGATCACATTAGATGTTTTCACTTCAGTAAGGGGAACTGCTTCTGCCCACTTAGAAAAGTAATCGGTTATAGCCAATATAAACCGATGTCCTTTAACAGAAGAGGGGTTAATAGGCCCAATAATATCCATGCCCCAAGCTTCGAAGGGCCAAGAGGCTGCTGTAGGATATAGAAATTCAGAAGGTTGGTGAATAAAGTCAGCATGAATTTGACATACTTTATACCTTCTGGCATAGTCTACATCATCTGCTATTATAGAAGACCAATAATACCCCATTCTTCGAATACGGTCTTGTAATTTCGGACCTGGTTGATGAGCACCACAAACACCATCATGAGCTTCGCGGAGTATTTGTTTAGCTTCACTTTCTGAGAGACAGCGCAGTAAAAGTCCATCATATGAACGACGGTATAGCATATGTAAAGACGAATCATAATAAAATCGAAATGATCGTCTCTTGATTGATGCAGCTTCTTTTGGATCTTCAGGTAAAATCCCATGAATCGCATAATCAATAAATGGACTTCTCCAATCCTTCTGCTGGGAACTTAACTCTGTAGTATAACTCTGTTCAATATACAAATTATTTTTGACACAGAATAAGTCTCGGTCCAATAAAATAATTGTATTTTGTCTTCGAATTGGAACAACCAAGTCTGCAGCTAAGCTAGCAAGAGCATCAGCTTCCACATTCTGAGAACGTGGTACAAATTCGATGAAGAATCCTTTGAATGAAAGGACCAACTCGATTACCACTTGATGATAAGGGATGAGATCAGGATTTCTGACTTCATAAGTCCCTCTAACTTGATCAACAATCAGTTGAGAATCTCCATAAGCTTCTAGGGATTCAATATCCAATTGTTTTGCTACTTGGAGACCAATCAATAGAGCATTATATTCTGCTACGTTGTTGGAGCATGGCTCATTGAGAGAATAGACACGGTATATGGCCATCTTATCAGGAAAAACCAAGATGATTCCTACCCCAGAGACAATATTACCTTTAGGTCTAACCCGTGATGCTCCATCAAAATATAATTGCCAGATGTCATCCTTCAAAGTCATATTGCAATCCACGACTTCATCTGGAATGTCCTCATATAACTTCGATATTTCAGGTATAGGGTGAGCAGCTAAGAAATCAGCTAATGCTTGACCCTTCATTGATTTTTGAGGTACATAAACCATGTCATAAGGAGTGAGCAACATCGCCCAGGTAGCTAACCTAGAGTTAAGAATGCTCGGTTTTCTCATCAATACCCGAATGGGATTTATTCTGGAGATGACATGAATAGTATGTCCTGTCACATAATGTCTTATCTTTTGGACAACAAAAACCAAAGCCAGACATTCCTTTTCTATAGGAGTATACCCCATATTACTTTTTTGTGCAAGAAGAGCACCAAGTGAATAATCCAAGGCTCGAATATATAGCAAAAATGGTCTTTCTACTACTGGAGGTACCAGAACAGGTGGATTTGTAAGGTATTGCTTGATGTCATTGAAGGCTTTCTGACACGCTTCATCCCAAACAAATGATACACCCTTCTTTAATAGACAGAAGAAAGGTTGACACCTCCCAGAAAGATTATATATAAATCTCCTGATATAAGCAATACGACCCTGAAAGCTACGGAGTTCTTTCAGATTACGAGGAGGACGCATTTCAAGAATTGCTTTAACCTTATCAGGATTAACATGGATACCCTGAGAAGTAATGAAAAATCCTAAAAACTTGCCACTGGAAACTCCTAAGAAAGACTTAGTAGGGTTCATTTTCAATTGATGTTGACGCATCAATTCAAATACTGTCTTCAAGTCTTGAATGTGATCATCTTTTGATCGACTCTTAACAGCAATATCATCTACGTAACATTCAACTGTCTTCCGTAGATGTTCTTGAAAGATGTTGCTCATAGCCCGTTGATACGTAGCACCGACATTTTTAAGACCAAACGGCATAACCGTATAGCAGTAAACCCCAAGGGGTGTACGAAAAGCAGTATGCTTTTCATCTTCTGGATGCATCTTAATCTGATTGTATCCTGAGAATCCATCCATGAAAGACATGCGTTCAAAATCGCATGTATTGTCTATCATGACATCGGTAATCGAAAGTGGAAATTTATCCTTTGGACAAGCTGCATTAAGATCTCAAAAATCTATGCAAACTCGGACTTTTTTTGTTCTTCTTCATAATAGGAACAATGTTGGCAACCCAGTCCGGGTGTTGTTCTTCATGAACAAAGCCACATGTGATCAGCTTTTTGACTTCCGCCTCAATTACATCCATCATATCTGGTCGAAAATGCCATTGCTGTTGTTTTACAGGCTTGGCATTAGGAAGAATATTGAGTTTATGAGTAGCAACTTTAGGATCTAGACCCGGCATATCCTCATAACTCCATGCAAAGATATCAATATACTCTTTGATCAGTTTTATCAACTCTTTCTTTTCATCCTCAGAAAGGTTTTTACTGATGAATATTGGTTTGGACGTAGTTCCATCTCCAACATCAATCTGGACAATCTCATCCTCTGTAGGTGGCTGTCGCTGTTCAAAACGAAGTTCCCATTGAGTGTCCATCTGTTGAGCCCAAGGATCATTCTCAAATGGTTCAGATTCACCATCAATTTGAACCATATTGACAGAGAATATTTGCTCAGATTCATCATAATAACCTCCTCTAACAAATGAGGAGTGAGACGTATCAGTTTCGATGAATTAGATTTCTTCCGAATCTGATGATTGTGAAGAGCTAGAAGAGAATTCTTGTTGTATATCGTCATTAAACATGTGGAACGGATCATATCCCAACCCATAACAAGTTTTCTGGTAAAACGGATCACTACATAATGGTAATCGTCTACCCTTGCCTTGATTGAGACCTTGCATAGTCTTCAAATCATATCCCATATTTTGGATAATCTTGAGAGATTGTTGACTATATTTGTCAATTCGGATTTTTCTTTTATTTTTATCTCTCAGATCATCTGTCTGAGCAACAGGGATATTTTTAGCCAGGCCAAACACAATTTGGTGCTTATTTTTCTTATCAGACGGAATCACGAAATAAGATTCTTCGTGACGTCTATAAGTTACACAAGCTTACGATGAAGCGACTACAGGAAGAAGATAGTAAGAAGATGTTAGGAACCTTTGAGCATAAGGTCCAACATCGACATGAGAAGGAAAGAAATTTTCTTTATGGTCAATGTATAAGGTTTCCTCTGTGTCTATGTCGTCTTTATACTGATGACTTTGATCATCAGAAGATAAAGTCATTCTTTCAACAAATTTGACAGCCATATACTCAAAAAGGAAATCTTCATTGATATTAGAAAGTACAGAATGATCAATATTTACATCATTTACAATTTGACTGCTACGCTTCGGATTAATCACTAATGAACCATCATCCGTTTTTTGCGTAGACTTGCCAAGATTGACGATCAATGGTGGTTCTGGATCATTCGTACGAGAAGTACGCCCTTTGACCTTGATCATAATAGGTTGAATTTGGCTCTTAGCAGGAACATTCACTGATTCCTCAGATGAAGCTTGAGTTTTTCCTTTGACCTTGATCATCAGAGGTTGATTGTTGACAGGTTGGGGTTGAATTCGCCCTTTGACTTTGATCTTCAAAGGTTGCTCTTCTGGCGGATCTTCATTAATAGACTGATCTTCGACAGATGATCGATCTTCAGCTATGTCTGATATCTCTTTCATATGCTCTTGTTTGTAGAGCATTGAATTAGAAAAATAGGCTTTGACACCCTTGAAAGGATTGATATCAGCAAACTCAGTCTTCACAACCCCTTGGGAATCCACATACTTGAAGCATTGGTGGAGAGTTGAAGGCACGATGTTATGCTCATGTATCCACGGTCTTCCAAGAAGGATGTTGTAGGATACGTCTGAATTAATAACATAGAATGTTGCCATAGTTCGAAGATCACCAATCTGAATCTTTAGACGAGTTTTCCACAGTGGTTTACTCTTTCCAGAGTTGAAACCAACTATTGTGGTACTAGTGTAAGTCAAGTCACTAGTAGGAATCCTCAACGGTCTTAGCATACTTTGAAGAATTATGCTAATGGAAGACCCATGATCAATATAAATCCTGTCAACTTCAGTGGATTCAATATACCCAGTGTAGCACAAAGGCCTGTCATGTTTGTTATGCTTCAACAGCATATCTTCTTGTGTGAAGGTAATATTAGGAATTACCTCCATCACACTATGGCATTGTGGGCATGACACTGGTATATTATCAGGAGTCTTGAGTTGAGCTAAGCAGGAGTCAGCTTGCAGCAAAGCTTCACTCAAGGTTTCGCGACTTTCTTTAGAAAAGCGAAGCAACTCGAAGATAGATAGTCTAGCCGGAGTATTAGCTAACTGGGCTAGAATATCAAATTTATAGGATTTCATCACCACCCCCTGACTGGAAGCAGACTTCAACGGGACGTCAAAGCGTACTGTTTTCTGTTTCCCCTTTTCAACCACAGATGGTTTAGCAGGAACAGGAGACGGTTGAGTTGGTGGTGCTTCAATATCCTCTGCTTCTTTGGAGGATCCTTCATAATCTTTATGGTACTCTCTCCCAGATCTTGTACCAACAAAGGTTTCTTCTTCAGACTCAGAAGAAGGAAGTACCATATTGCAAGATTTAGTCTTCCTTCCCTTAGCCTTCTTCTTGCGCGGATTATTATGAGGAACCTCAGAACCCAATCTAACAGTGGATTTTTGACTTTGAATTTGTAAAGGAAGTCGTATTCCTTTATCATAATTCAAACCTTCTGCCTTTTGAAAGTCATAACCCATCTTCTTCATGAGAAGGACAGATTGCTGACTGTACAAGTGAGTAGGTAGCGGACTCTTAACAGGTGGTTCAACAGAGGAAGAAGAAGAGATCTCTGTAACTACAGGCGAATGAGGAATAGAAGTCTCTGTAGCTACGGAAGGAGAAGGATTCGGGATACGAAGAAAAATCCCTATAGGAGCTTTTTCATAAGCAGCGAAAACTTGTTGTGCCCTGTATAAAGGAACACTGTTCATGTCTAGCCACTGCTGATGAGTAAGCTTGAGCTTGGTAGGAGGAGCCAGACTTGGAGGACATATGTTCAATCCTCTCAGTCTATCATCCAAAGGAATGCCATCCCATAGATGATCCAAATCATCAAGATCTGGGATAACATGAGAAATCATGTTGCAGGTTTTGACTTTCTTACCTTTCTTAGATTTTGAAGTTTTACCTTCATCTTCTATTTCAGGTACTAAGTCAGGATGTACCCACATAATTTCACCATTCTTTAATGTGAGAGGCAACAATCCTTCATTTTCCTCCCTGGCAGACGGGATATTCACAATCTTCATCGTCGCCTTCGGAATTGGGACAATCCCATCTGGTACTTGTTGAGAAGGAAAATCTCCGAATTGAAGAGAAACCATATTGGTTGTGACTGTATGCTCATCGTTAGTTAAAGAGATGGCATTGGCATTAATCAGCTCTTGAATTTTCTTCTTTATGACATAACAAGCCTTGGTGGGATGATTTATGTATCTATGATAGATACAATATTTGGGATTATCAGTCAGATTCACCTTATTAGGCCTCTTTGGCTCCGGGATCTGGAGTTTGCCACTCTTCACCAGACATTGGAATATCCCTGAGATATCACTCTCGTCAAAAGAATATTCTTCTTTTGGCTTAGAAGACTCCTGATTATTCGGCGTCATTTTGTTTTTGGAAAGATTAACCATAAGGGTATCCTTTCCTTTTGCATTACGATTGCCAGAATTATTACCAGGATTACCTTTCTTTCCTTTATCCTCTGAAGCAAAAATCATCCCATGTTCACGAGCCAACGTACCATTGGTCTCGGCAGAAACTGCTGCTATAATAAACGAAGCCCAATCTATGAATTGGGAACCCGTGAAGACAGCAATGGATGGTCGCAGATTCATCTTGCATGTATCAATTAACGCTGAATCTGGCATACCAGGGGGCATCTTTAGAGTCGCCTGTTGGAAACATTCAATAAACGTCCGAGTATCTTCTTTTTCTTTTTGTTTGATTTCTATTAAGGAGGACATGTTCATGTTCATACCTCCTTCATATAAGCGGGAGAGAAACATTGCCTTAAATTCATCAAAAGACGAAATGCAATTATCGGATAAACTACGATACCAGTCGTAAGCTGAACCCGTCAATGTAGTGCCCCGCTCCGCGAAGGCACTAGATATACAGAAAGATCGGATTGCTGGCTCTGCAACAGAAGACGATTAATCTGGGTGAGTGGACGAAGTCTCATTTGCTGATTCGCTTGCGCCTTAAGAATCTGAGTTTTGATTGAATGCTTTTGTTAATAACAAGATGGTTAATCATTGAGTATGCTTTAAGAGATTTCACATGTTGCCATGCTAAGAACAAGGAAAAAGGGAACCTGTATGCTAAGAAAGAATTAATCTGCATGCTAATAAGAAGACTTGTTGCCTTGCTAGTACAAGAAACTAGATAACCTGCATGTATAAGAAGTAGACTGCTCAACTGCTTGCTTGCGAATGTATGTCTAACGCTGAGAGCATCCATGTGAAAATGGGTGCCGGTATGTTATCTGTTATCTGGGGGCGACGGCTCCACTATCTGGGGGCTTCGGCTCTGGGTTTCGGCTCTATTGTATGGGGGCGACGGCTTCTCTCTTGCTTGGGGGCTTCGACTCCACTATCTGGGGGCTTCGGCTCCACTATCTGGGGGCTTCGGCTCTGGGCTTCGGCTCTATTGCTTGGGGGCTCCGGCTCTGTTATCTGATGGACTGAAATGAATAATTGCCAATAGATCAAATGTGCCTCAAGAGTTTAGATCTTATGGAAAATTGATGATTTTATCATGTTTATGCTAATTCTTGTCTTGTGCAGGGACCGACGGTCGGCTATGGTAAGAATCACTAAAAAGTGATATACATGTGTTGCTTAAATTCTGATATAAATGCTTGCAAAGATTAATCTGTTACCAAGAAATGCTATGTTCCACTAAAAGAAAAGATGTAATATCATGCTTGTAATCTGACCCTGAGTTTGTCTTGAACAAGATGAGAGAATGCTAAAGATGTTGTCGCTAAGGAAATGATATGCTCATGAAACACGCTGCGCACTGCACAAATGAATAGTCATCGTGCTAGAATTGAATAGTCCCTCGTATGCTTGAAATAATATGAACTGTGGCTTTTCAAAGATGTGTTTTCAAAAGATATGTAAACTGACTCTGTATGCATGGAATGAATCTAGGTAAAACTAGCAAGATCACATCACAAGAAACGTTTTCTCACTAAATGAACAGTGATCGTTTCAGACAAATGTAGCTCTTTGTTCACACATTCACCAGTATGCTGATATACTGACCCATCATCAGTCTGCATGCAGGTGCATCATGCATCGAAAAGGATAGCCCGAAGCGATAGCCTGAGCCTCATCCTCAGGAGCCAGAAATCAGAAGACTTCAATTATCTGCGATACGTTCCGCTGCGTATTGTCAACCTTGTCTATCTTGTCTTGTTCCAGGTCTTGGCCTTGTGCAAGCGCAACTTAGGCTTGCACGGCATCACGCCTTAGCGAGGACGAACGGTCCCAAAGAGCCCGAAGCGAGGACGAAAGGGACTCTGCGGGATCGGGGCGTGACAGTCAAGCACCCGATGAATACCCGAGTAAGAAGAGCATCATTTTTCTGTAGATGTACAGTCATAATATCAAAGTAATTGATATACTGACTAGGAGAAGCCTTTTCATCAAACAATACCATTGATTGTGGCTTGAATTTCGGTGGAAAGGGTACATCATTCCAATGAGGAGGATAAGGTTGCTTAATCCCTAACCTCTGGAGCTGATCCTTGTGCTTCAATACTTCAAACTGTGCTTTGAGCTCATACACTGCTTGAATGGCTTCACTGGTTTGAGGAAGCACATTTGATTGAATGGTTGTTGGATGTACCGTAACCCCCACCGGAGATGGTACATCTTCTGGAATGATGGGATCTGAAGATGCAGAATTTTGGTTAACAGCAGGCTCTTGAATATTCAAAGGTATATCAGTCCCTTGACTATCTTGAGTTTGTGCTGCTACCTGCACCGGTGTTACTATTGCCAGTTGAGCAGCTTGCTGAGCCGTTATTATCTGGTGCATGCTTTGCATCATGGTAAGCATGTCTTTCAGTAATTGCTCAACGGCAGTGAGACGTTGTTCTGTATTAGCAGATGATGTCTCTGGTTCATCTCCAATAGCGTAGGATTCAACCTCTCTTGAAGATACAGAGGGATTAGTATAGAAGTATGAATCGACACTATCAGTTTCGGACTCAAAAGATTGAGGACCCCCAGCTTCTGAATATGAAGTCTGCAATTGTCTTTGTCTTCTTGATCGAGTATTCTGATATACTCCTTCAAAGGAATCAAGAAGTCTGTTGAATTATTGTTGACCTGGAGTTTGGGACATGTTCCGTCTAGGACGTCATCCTCTGTTGGTATGAGATGCCATGTTGACTGACGCATATGACAACTCATGTTCTTGGTCATCAGCTTGTTGTTGAGGCACATTAAAACTTAACCGGTCAAAAACTGATCGTTTAGAAGTCGAACAACAACATTTAATTACAATCTGGTGACACTCATAATGATAATTTTCTTGTTGGGGGAGTGTTACGGGAGATTGTCTATTTTTACGCTTTTGTATTAGCAATTCACGTAAATCAGAAGGAGTAGAGGGAATAGTCTTCTTTATTACATTTGGGGTAGAAAAACGTTTAGTCCCTTGTGTATAAAGAAGATTACTGGCTGCATTCGCAGAACCAAACTGTACATTTTTACGCGCTTGGAGTTGCATGCGTAAATCCTGAGATTTTTGAGCACGAAGGACTCCATCTTCATTGCGTGTAATTTGTAGGTTTGGTACCTTGCGTACAGCAGTATAAGAAGGTTGTTGGTTGAAAACAGAAGTTTTACCAACTATGTTTTTATGCTTCATGCGTGCAGGTACATTCACTTTAGATGCAGAAATATCATTGTGAATTTTATCTACACTGTCACAGACAGGAGATTTACCTTTACGCATAGAGCGCAAAACATGAGTATCTGCCACGTCATAGAGGGGAGATTTTTCTTTACGCGTAGAGCATAAATTTTGTGTGTCTACCACGTCACAGATGGGAGACTTATTGTTACGCTCAGAACGTAAAGCATTGGAGTCTGCCACGTTACAGACGGGAGACTGTTTTTATGCGCATGTCGTATCACCGAAGTAGAGACTGCCTCATCGCAGATGGGAGCCTCTACAACAGGAGTAGGAAGGATTCCTTTGCCTGCAGAGACAGTAGGGAGATCCGAGAATGCCTTGGATTTGGGAACCCAAACTTTTCGTGCCTTCCGCGATTTCTGAACATTGGAGCAGCGAGTGCTACCCCCAGTCCTGAGCATTTATTCGTAGGCAGTCTGGTCGAAGTGCACAACCAGAGTCTTCTTTGTCGATCCGATCGACACATCATCATATTGAGCAATTGCCTCATCGTCAGAGGAGAAGGTTTTTCCCAGCAGAGTCGCCATTTTGTTCACTTAACAAAATGCCTAAAAATTGGCTTTTGAAAATAAAACGAGAAAAAGTACAAGAAGTACAAATTGTTCTGGGAAGTATTGCTATGGAAGTCTGATCTGAAGGCGATCACTTTGTTCCTTGGACCATACGATGATGATGAAGATCACTGCTAGAAGATGAACAACTGGAAGAACTAAGTCACCAGAAAGGTATCGACGCACTTGGGCACTGATGGCGAGGTCGAATGCTTTCCTGCTTTGCTTCACTCTGTTCTAAAAGAACAGTTGAAGAAGAATGCTCTGGAAAATCAAAGTCTCTGGGCTCTGATCTCTGTATTCTCTCCTTTGTCTCCGTGTCTCTGTGTGTCATATGAAAAAAAAATAAGTCTATTTATAGACTTGGCTTTTTGTGCGTAAAACTCAGCAAAGTCCGGTCTTTACGCTAGTAACTGCCACCCATGACTGAAGTCATCAACTAGGTCAAACCTAAACCAAACAAGTCTATACTAGTCTAACTAGTCTATTCTAGGCCTAATCAAGACTAAACAAGTCTAACTAAACTCTCACTAGGCAAACAGACACACCATAGGCTAAGAGCCCTAGGCTATAGGCTATATCATGCCTAAGCCAAACCACAAACACATATACACATAACAATATATATATCTAATATATTGTAGTACACTCATAACATATAGGCTACCTATATGTACATCCCACACACACACACACACACTATATATATATATATATATATATATATATATATATATATATATATATATATATATATATATATATATATATATTTTATATTATATATATATATTTTATATATATATATATTTTTATATTTTATATATATATATATATATATATATATATATATATATATATATATATATATATATATATATATATAAAATATATATATATATATATATATATATATATAAATATATATATATAAAATATATATATATAATATAAAATATATATATATATAATATAAAAAAAATATAATATTATATATATATATATATATATATATATATATATATATATATATATATATATATATTATATATATAAATATATATATAATATATATATATATATATATATATATATATATATATATATATATATATATATATATATATATATATATATAAATATTATATATATTTATATATATATATATTTTATATATAAATATATATATATATATATATATATATATATATATATATATATATATATATATATATATATATATATATATTATATATATATATATATATATATATATGCATCACTATTCACATATTCATATACATAGATATATATAGGAAAGCTATATATATAGGCACATACATATATATATATATATATATATATATATATATATATATATATATATATATAGAGAAAGAGAGGTAAAAGAGTAAGTGAGTATGTGTGTGTTTGGCATGTGTGTGAAAGGATATGTGTTAACGTTCTAAAATTTAGTGATATGTAGGTGTATGTGACATGGGATACATGATGACAAAGGGTGTATGAATGTATGTGTGTAAAAGGTTATATGTTAACTCAGTTTATAGAAATACATACATACATACTTACCTTGTATACATGCATACATACATATCATGTATATTACATTTACATGATACATACATGTATACTTGTATTATATTATACTTACATTCATGCATATTAGATACTTGTATTTATATTAACATATTGCAAACATTCATTTCATTCATGCATCTATGCATTACCTACATGTTTATACATATGCATACATTGGATATTCATATCATTTCATACATTAACATAGAGACATACAAACATGCACACATCATATATTTCATACCTTGCATTACCTTACATATCATGTTATATATTATCATTCATTCCTTTCATATATTACATTATCTTTAAGTTGAATACATCATATATGGATACAATACATTATCTTGCATGCTTGCATTCATATATTACATTCTATATTACCTATATACATGTATTTCCTCCATTCATTCATGCTTGCATCATATACTCTACATTACCATACATGTTATTATTATATATTGCATTACAATATTTATACATTATGCATTCATATCTATCATTACATATATATCTTGCATAAATATCTAGCATTCATTATATACTTTCATGCATACATTGTATATCATTCTTTCATTCATGCATTGCTTATATTCATTACATTAATTGCATTCCTACATGCTTGCATTCAACCATATATATATATTAATGTAAAGAGAATATATATCATATATATATCATTTCATTCATCTATAACATATCATGCATTACATACTCAATATTCATTAAATATCCATACTACATAGGCTCATAGGTTACACAAAATGCATATATCGTATAGTCACTCTTCTACTTAAAATCAATACTGTACCAATTGGGCATTGACTAAATTCTAGGATCAAAGTATGTCGTAGCCCTTTGTGTTAGCTTTCCGAAACTTTAAACGGATCGCATTTTCGTGTCCGGAAGCTCCCGGAATCGCAAAAATACCGAAACACGTTTGTCTTTCGTACAGCTGACACTCAAATAATTCTACAGAAGTTACATAAAGAATTTGGCTTACTAAAATATATATTTGGAAATCTAACTTCGATACGGTTCTTTTAAAAAAACGGGAGATAAATCAGAGTTCTAAGCTAAAAGTTATGACATTTCTAAGTTGCTTTGGTTAATAAAAACGTGGATGAAAATTATGACGGATTTGACAAAAGAACACATATAGGCCAAGATACTTGGATACAAACATAGGTATCCAAATGAAACTCATTCTAACCATCCTAACTAAGATCAATCCACTCTCTAACCATTATAAAACTGAATTTAAATATCTATTTAAACTATTATCATACATACATACACATGGGGTGTCCTAATTTGGGATCTATCAAGTAGGACACAAGACACATATCTAAAATCCTCAAGAGAGCTCCAAATGGCCTCAAATTTGAATCTAAACGGGACACATGCATGAGGATGGATCCTACGGATTCAAAACTAATTTATATGCAAAGGAAATCGATTTAGAGGATGAGTTTGACCTATTGGGAGTGGAATCCCAATGAAATCCTTTAGGACACGGCTCCGATACGAAGATCCCTCAAAGTGGACACTCCTCCTTGCACTCCTCTTCCAATCCTTGGTAGCACCCTTCCCTTGGAGAATGGGAATGATTGAGGGAAGGTTTGGTGAATGAATGATTTGATTTGGAGATCAAATCAATGGGAAGGCTCTCTAAAATTGGGGAAGAACAAAAAAAAAATAAAAGAGGCAAGATTGTAATGAATGAAATGAATCATTCTCTCCTAAAGGTGGCTGCCATAAAGAGTCCATTAGGGCTAATGGAAAATGTCCTAATTGTCCCTCTCTAGTCTCATATGGTTAAGTCTAGACTAGGTTCAAGTTTGGGGTCAAAATGATCTAGTTTTGAGTCTCTAACTTAACCATTCTAACATGATAAAAATTAGTTTAATTAACTAACTTAAATGTTGGATTTTGTGGGTCATGCTTAACTTAATATTGGGTCCCATCTAGAGTTTAATCTACCCCGGGTCACAATACAAGTCGGAACGAGACGAAACTCAAACCCGACTAAACAAATCCAATAAAAACAATATTAAAAATATAAAATTTTCCTAAAATATTAAAATATGAAAAATAACCAAAATCATAATACATCAATTTAAAACTTATTAAAATAATCTAAAATTTACCAATTAATCAAAATCCTAAATAATTCAAAAGTCACAAAATAACCAAAATACCCTTAGCCTAAAAAGTTGTAAATAGTCATTCTAATCACATGGTTAGGTCCCCATGGTCATGGTTAATCTCTAGGCTCTACAGTTCTAGGGTTCACCACTAACACATCAAAATTATAATTCACCAATTTTAAATAGTATTAAATTAATTAAAAATTTCTATAAATCATAAATCCTATTATTAAATAATAAACTTTTACAAAAGTTCAAAATTATCCTCATTTTAGAAAAGTGGGTGTTACAAGTCTACCCTCCTTAGAAAATTTCGTCCTCGAAATTAAGATGGTCGTACTTCTTCTAGAGTCTCGTCCCCAACAATCAAAGTCTCAGAACTTACCTAAATCATACAATTTAAAAGAATAGCATACAAGGTCATGGCATACGGTGGTAGTATAAGTCTCATCTAGGAATACTAGTTATACTAGACCAAAACAATCATAGGGTATCAAAACTTACAAGCAATCAGGGGTGTTAAACTGGAAAAGGTACAAAAATAACAAATCATCAAGGCTTTAAGGCATAATCAAAATCAAAATTTAAAGCACAAATGTCGAGCATTAAAATCCAATCACAATATATATATATATATATATATATATATATATATGTAATATATATATATATATATATATATATATATATATATATATATATATATATATATATATATATATATATATAGTGTTAGAAGGGGAAAAGCTAGCATTATGTAAATGTTATGTGGTTAGTGTGTGTATGGGTGTATGTGGACATGTTTATAGGGTTAGATAGTAGACATGTGTGTGTGTGTGTGTGTGTGTGTGTGTGAAATATACATGAAAGTGTATAGGAGGATTTGGGTTTCAAAACAATAGCTATCAAGTTACACTACTTATGGCATATTGGTTAAACAATCTACAATGCACAACCTATTTACTCATAACATGCATGACTAACCATATATATACATATATCTATAAGAGGTAGAGATTTAGTTATGTATCTATATACATTATAACAGTATGCATAAACTATATATATATATATATATATATATATATATATATATATATATATATATATATATATATATATATATATATACACCTATATAGATATATGAACATAACATAGAGATGAAGGGTTAGGTTTACATGACAGTTGTGAACATTAGTGTACATTAGTGTACAGTGTCAAGAGTACAGGGGTTATAACTTAAAATGAAGGGTTCAATCATTCATTTCAGTTTAACATTACATATTAAATCTGAAATTGAACTAAACATTTAAAATCAATATGAAAAATGTTAACATGTATTCAATTTCAGGATTTTGGTGAAATTCGAACATCAAAACCAACCCAATATTCACCACAACCACAACCTAACATGTAAGAGTATGAAACCTAACATTATATCCCTACATACAACAATGTATATGGCTCAAAACATTACATTTAAAAACTGTAAATTGATCTAATCACTTAGAATCCAGTGTTAAAGGGTTAATATGCACACGGTCTCAGATTTGACAAATTCAAACACAAAACTTAACCAATTTCTTTAAGAATTGAAACCCTGTATATAACATACATGTGCAGTGATGTAAACAACAACTAATAATATGAAATTTATGTTTAAATTATGAATTTAAACTGGAAAAAAAATAGAGAACTATTCTCTGATACTGTATTTTGTCAGAGATATTAGGGTTTTGAGAATTTAACATCAACAACATATTAATATGTATTTAGATGGGTTGGTAATCAAAGTGTAGCATGCATACGTGTCAGGCAAAGTGTCTGTGTCCGCTATATATATATTCTCATGTCCCAATATAAAAATCAAATTCTATATCAAGACCAACATTTAGATTCCTACCAAGATTGCAAGTAGATGATTGATGTAATCAAGACAGTTTTATTATTATTATTATTATTTAATACAATAATAATAGCAAGAAAAAAATAACGATAAAATCTGTTCTGCTTATCTGTTTAAAAGAAGAACCATTTTGAAATCAGAGCTATAATATCAAATCCAAGATAAGATCTAGCAAAATCAACGATTCATTATTTTAAGAAGAGATTCATAGTAAGAAGTTACACAAAGGTTTATATAAACAGCTAAACCTACTCCTAAGTTAAAAAATAAGAAACAAAACAAACAAACAAATAATAATTCTTTTTTTTTTGAAGGACTAGAACAAAAGTAGAGAAAACACGTTCAAAAATATTTAAGGTACAATCTGATAATCATATGCGTCTATCCAAAATCATGGTGCTCTAAATCCTCGTCATACTAGTAAGCAAGGCTACGATAATCACAGAGTCCTCGACTAAGGCACATACCTCTAGAACCATGATATTTAAAATTTTTGCGATGCCGCTAGCTTGGCTGCAAAAACCTTAAATTCCCACACCCGAGAAATATATCCAAATATCAGACTATATGTCCTCACAATGCTGGCTAATGTGACTATAGAAGACTAGATTTCAAAACTTAGATGACCTAGCCCATATAATTTCTTCTTGACAAAAATTAAATTAATCAACAACGGATACCCAAAAATCAAATTTATCAACAAACATCAAGATTCAAAAAATGTACAAAAATCCTTCAAATCATATAAATACAAACTCGGATGCCACAGCTAAAATCAAGATTCAACAATCATCCATCAAAATCAATAAATACAAATTCAAATTCAACAATAATCCATCAAAATCAAATTCAACAACAGAAAGTAAAGATAAATCAAATCAAGGAAAAAAGAGTTTTCAAATCGAAGTTAAAATAAGATTCTCAAGGGTCATCCCAGGAATCTCTCAAGGGATCCTAATTGTGATTGAGTACCTTCAAAATATATCCTAATCCTACTGCAGGCTGTAGTGGTACTCTAGTTCAAATACCACTACACAAACTCGACCTGCATGGGCCACCATAAAAAACGTGTCACGACCCGCACCCTAGAGTAAGGGCACGAGAAGTGGGTACGTCCAGCCTATGCCGCAGTGTCGGCGGTAGAACGCTGTCCTAGGTCAAACATCTAACAATATAAAGGTACCTGTATAGTATATACACTCCGAATGGAGGTGACATAGCAAATACAGTCTCAATCACATCTAAGGTAGAGCATGATAAAATATGAAATCCACAAAGAGATACCGCAGATAGAAGTCTAAGTGTCTAAGATACACAAACCCAGAAAATATCTCAAATCTCAAATACAGTAATCCATAAAGTAAATACAACTCAAGACAACTAAAATAACTATCTATACAACCTCTACTATGTCTCCTCTAGGCTAGCAGGCAACCTCCAAGCTATCTGTAAAATTTATCAACAGGTCCAGTCAGGATGGGAGCGAGCACAAAATATCTCACGAAGTTCATATCAAGTTAGAAAATATAAAGCATGCAATAGAGTAAGATACAGAAAACGCTGAAAGAAGAATGTATATGAAAAACATCAGAGATTTGATAATAGGAAATATCTATATATGATAAGTAAGAACTGTAAGCAATATGTGATTTAGAGTACAATATGGTTATGTAAACGGTTTAGGACAATGCAATGGTAACTCCATTGTACGTGAGTGCACAATAGACATATACAATAGCAATGTTGTACAATAGGATTTGATTACATAACCAATTCTAATCTCCCTCTCCAATCAATACACAAGGATCCACTCCAGTTACGTTATCTTATACAATAGTATACAATGTTATACAATAGATGTACAATATTATACAATAGTTGTACAATGGTCTATCCATGGAACTCATATGATAATGAGAGTACAATATGCACAATGAGTATACAAGGATAAGGGTATTCAATAAATACAATATGTAAGCAAAACGCACATCACAATATGTATTTAGTGAATACAAGGGGATAACATCTCAAAAGAAGATCCATATAGTACCAATCCGTGATAACAATCGCATCAGCATCAAGTACAGTAATCTATAGCAAGAATGTAAATCCAGACAAGTATGAAACGGTCAGAGAATGTACTCGTCTGGTATCTTAAATGTCCGAAGAGAATATACTGTCCGAGGAGTGGTGTCTGTCTCCTATAGAACAGTACAAGTCATAACAAGTCTAAAATAAGGAAATAGACTACTACAATGCATCTACATGAAGTTTGGGGTCAATCTAGGCTAAAGTCAACCTTTGGTCAACTTTAGTCAACTAGACTAGTCAAACTAGGTCAACTAGGTCAAACCTAAACCAAACAAGTCTATAAAAGTCTAACTAGTCTATTCTAGGCCTAATCAAGACTAAACAAGTCTAACTAAACTCTCACTAGGCAAGCAGACACACCATAGGCTAAGAGCCCTAGGCAATAGGCTATATCATGCCTAAGCCAAACCACAAACACATATACACATAACAATATATATATCTAATATATTGTAGTACACTCATAACATATAGGCTACCTATATGTACATCCCACATATATATATATATATATATATATATATATATATATATATATATTATATGTATATATATATGTGGGATGTACATCACTATATATATATATATATATATATATATATATATATATATATATATATATATATGCATCACTATTCACATATTCATATACATAGATATATATAGGAAAGCTATATATATAGGCACATACATATATATAGAGAGAGAAAGAGAGGTAAAAGAGTAAGTATGTGTGTGTTTGGCATGTATGTGAAAGGATATGTGTGAATATTCTAAAATTTAGTGATAGGTGGGTGTACGTGACATGGGATACATGATGTCAAAGGGTGTATGAATGCATGTGTGTAAAAGGTTATAGGTTAACTCAGTTTATAGAAATACATACATACATACTTACCATGTATACATGCATACATACATATTATGTATATTACATTTACATGATACATACATGTATACTTGTATTATATTATACTTACATTCATACATATTAGATACTTGTATTTATATTAACATATTGCAAACATTCATTTCATTCATGCATCTATGTATTACCTATATGTTTTATACATATGCATACATTGGATATTCATATCATTTCATACATTAACATAGAGACAAACAAACATACACACATCATATATTTCATACCTTGCATTATCTAACATATCATGTTATATATTATCATTCATTCCTTTCATATATTACATTATCTTTAAGTTGAATACATCATATATGGATACAATACATTATCTTGCATGCTTGCATTCATATATTACATTCTATATTACCTATATACATGTATTTCCTCCATTCATTCATGCTTGCATCATATACTCTACATTACCATACATGTTATCATTATATATTACATTACAATATTTATACATTATGCATTCATATCTATCATTACATATATATCTTGCATTCATATCTAGCATTCATTATATACTTTCATGCATACATTGTATATCATTCTTTCATTCATGTATTGCTTATATTCATTATATTAATTGCATTCCTACATGCTTGCATTCAACCATATATATACATTAATGTAAAGAGAATATATATCATATATATATCATTTTATTCATCTAACATATCATGCATTACATACTCTATATTCATTTAATATCCATACTACATAGCCTCATAGGTAACACAAAATGCATATATCGTATAGTCACTCTTCTACTTAAAATCAATACTGTACCAATTGGACATTTACTAAATTCTAGATTAAAGTATGTTGTAGCCCTTTGTGTTAGCTTTCAGAAACTTTAAACGGATCGCACTTTCGTATCCGAAAGCTCCCGAAATTGCGAAAATACCGAAACACGTTTGTCTTTCGTACAGCTGACACTCAAATAATTCTACAGAAAGTTACATAAAGAATTTGACTTATTAAAATATATATTTGGAAAGCTAACTTCGATATGGTTCTTTTAAAAAAAATAGAAGATAAATCGGAGTAATAAGCTAAAAGTTATGACATTTCTAAGTTGCTTTATTTTAATAAAAACGTGGATGAAAATTATGACGGATTTGACAAAAGAACACATATAGGCCAAGATATTTAGATACAAACATAGGTATCCAAATGAAACTCATTCTAACCATCCTAACTAAGATCAATCCACTCTCTAACCATTATAAAACTGAATTTAAATATCTATTTAAACTATTATCATACATACATACACATGGGGTGTCCTAATTTGGGATCTATCAAGTAGGACACAAGACATATATCTAAAATCCTCAAGAGAGCTCCAAATGGCCTCAAATTTGAATCTAAACGGGACACATGTATGAGGATGGATCCTACGAATTCAAAACTAATTTATATGCAAAAGAAATCGATTTAGAGGATGGGTTTTACCTATTGGGTGTGGAATTCCAATGAAATCCTTTTGGACACGGCTCCGATACGAAGATCCCTCAAAGTGGACACTCCTCCTTGCACTCCTCTTCCAATCCTTGGTAGCACCCTTCCCTTGGAGAATGAGAATGATTGAGGGAAGATTTGGTGAAGGAATGATTTGATTTGGAGATCAAATCAATGGGAAGGCTCTCTAAAATTAGAAAAGAACAAAAGGAAAATAAAAGAGGCAAGATTGTAATGAATGAAATGAATCATTCTCTCCTAAAGGTGGCTGCCATAAAGAGTCCATTAGGGCTAATGGAAAATGTCCTAATTGCCCCTCTCTAGTCTCATATGGTTAAGTCTAGACTAGGTTCAAGTTTGGGGTCAAAATGATCTAGTTTTGAGTCTCTAACTTAACCATTCTAACATGATAAAAATTAGTTTAATTAACTAACTTAAACGTTGGATTTTGTGGGTCATGCTTAACTTAATATTGGGTCCCATCTAGAGTTTAAGCTACCCCGGGTCACAATACAAGTCGGAACGAGACGAAACTCAAACCCGACTAAACAAATCCAATAAAAACAATATTAAAAATATAAAATTTTCCCAAAATATTAAAATATGAAAAATGACCAAAATCATAATACATCAATTTAAATATTATTAAAATAATCTAAAATTCACCAATTAATCAAAATCCTAAATAATTCAAAAGTCACAAAATGACCAAAATACCCTTAGCCTAAAAAGTTGTAAATAGTCATTCTAATCACATGGTTAGGTCCCCATGGTCATGGTTAATCTCTAGGCTCAACAGTTCTAGGGTTCACTAGCTAACACATCAAAATTATAATTTACCAATTTTAAATAGTATTAAATTAATTAAAAATTCCCATAAATCATAAATCCTATTATTAAATAATAAATTTTTACAAAAGTTCAAAATTACCCTCATTTTAGAAAAGTGGGGGTTACAAAGGAGGATATGGACACGGACACGATGCACGATGTCGGGTTAGAAATTTTGTGGAGTAATTTGTGGATGCGAGGAATTTATGGAGGAGTACCTGCCTATTTATAGGATGTGGAGATTCTCAATTGAATAAAGATTAGGATTTATTTAAAACCCAAATAGATAATTTATTATTTATTTTAATTACATTCATATCTAAATTCAAATCCAATTCAAATTTTAGATAAATCTAATCTAAATTAATATAGATAAATTACATTTCCAAATAAAAGCTATTTAAAATCTTTTCAAATGTAAGCCAATAAAAATAATCTTTTCAATATATACCTCATCATTTTTAATTCAATTTAAACCAAAACAATATTTTCAAATACTTTTTCAAATAATAAAATATTAATATTAAATAAATTTCAAAATCATAATAAATATTAATATGAATAATTTTAAACTACATTTAATAATTTAGATAAAACAATTACGAAATTAAACATAAATAATCAAATCTTTAAAATACCTTATTACTAAATAAATTATTATAAGTAATAAATATAAATTTTGAAAATATACATGAAATAATTTTCTAGTTTTCTAAATTACCACTATTCAATAAGATAGTATTTTATAAATAAATAAATAATAGGCTTTGCCTTTAATAAAAATAATTAATATATATATTATTTTGAAACCATTACCGATAATAAAATCAAAAATTATTTTTCTAAAAATATGTACCTCGCACATATTCGCACTCGACGTGTAATACGAAAAACGTAAATTTTCGCGCGACGTACAATACGACTATGCGACGTATAAATACAAAAAAAAATCAGAACTAAAAATATAGTAGAAATTTAGGGGTTTTATATCCTACCCAACTTATAAGAATTTTGTCCTCGAAATTAAGAATAAATAGGGGTTGAAAAGGTACCCGGGTATATCGATGAGGAACAATCAAATCACGACGATCAAAACATATATTAGAACTCGTGATTTCGATAATTGCGGAAATGAATCACGAATTTAATTTAGGGAGTAATTGATGGTTGCGTGTTAACGCAAGAAGAGACAAAGATTAATGGTCAATAAGGGGTGGTAAATTGAATTGAGATCCCGGACAAGTGGTTTCCTAGGGAAAAAAATACTCGTCTAGGTTTTAGGGGCGTTAAGGAAATAATTCTAGTCATTTCTAAATTTCAATGATTAAAGATCATGATCAAGAGTCGAAGGGTAGGGCGAATAACTTGAGGCGAGGTTGTAAACACACGGCTTGGTTGGTGGCTAACTATAACTATCATGGTCATAGGGGAACACTTGGTGTCTATCTATCAAGTACGAGTCTTTGTCTAAAATAGGTGAAAGACGAAACCAATATGAGTCCAAAGAAGTTGTTTTCGAATACCAATATGTGGTTCAAAGGTGAGTGAGTAAAAATAATTGTTAAGTCTGTCGCGGATGGGGCCCTAGAGGACAAGTTTAGCTATGTCCCAATCCATGTAGAATGATAGATAAAGCGAACCAAAATGCACTAGGTTGATCAGACCATCATGCACCAGTTCTGAGTAGACAATATGTTAGTGGGTGCGCACCCAATAAAATATGTCATGATCAAGCTCGATAAGGGAATAAGCTTGCAAAACTTAAGCTAAACTAGCAGCATAGGATAGTCAAAATTAGTAAAAACATAGGCACGATTTGAAAGAAGTGGGACTAGTTCAAACTTCTTAAGAACCTAGTAATGTCTTAAGTTGGTGCCTATACAATTGCCCTAGGGTTTATTTGTCTAAGGCTTGGTTAAGGCCATAAGGAAGGTTAGGTCGTAAGGCGTTCTACCCAACTTACAAGAGTTAAACTAAGGGTGTTAGGACAATGGGTCATGTCCACCTAGTATGGGTTACCTTATTAATCTCTATCAAGCACGAAAGAAGGGCACGAATCACAATAGAAGGAATCAAGCAAGATATAACTCGAGGAGTCAAGCGAGAAGGCGGTCAAGTATGTGGATGAGATCCTAGACTCTAATCCTATACGCAGGTTTGCTTGGTACGGTAAAGTAACCAAACAATTTATCTAGACCTGCATGGGTCACCACAAAAAACATGTAACGCCCCAGTCCCAAAATACGTAGGACTAAGTACGTAAACATGCCAGTTGTATACATACGAAGTACAGGGGCCTTGTATGTATACATAAGCTGTAAAATGCAGTAATCTAAGACAAACTAAATCTCATCCACAATGAAAAGAATAATAATATAAAAAATCGACTTGAATATTTATGATATAATCGTTGGGCGAAGACAAAGTCCACTACCAACTATCTCAATGAAAGAAATGTACAAGAAATCGAGCGATAAAAATGGCAAGACGAACCAAGCGCAATTGTCTTCGAAGGAATAGAGAAGACCACGGCCTTGGCTAGGATACCTGCGGAAGACATGAATATACACCTGGGGAAAAACCAGGTCCTCAGACGGACGTAGCAAGATACAGGAAGAACAAGCTAATATGAACTGTCAGAATAATAAAATAATATATAAAAGACTATTCTAAACACAAATATGCAAAGAAGATTCGAACCGCCTAATGTGCAATTTAGAGGACAACTTTCATGCGCATGGGTAGGATTTTAGGCTATCTGTACGTAACTGGCATCCAGTCATCTGTATCCGGCCGTAACGTCCAAAACGTCAGAGGGTATCTACAAATATATCGCCACATTTCTATCCGGAGACTGTGGTTTACCTGTTTGGCTTCCCATACGCACTAGCGAATGTTCTCCCCCAATATTTCCCACACTATTCAAGTCATGTCCATGGCTCGTCCAGTTTTGTAACTGCTTGAGTCTCTAAAACCCTAGTCATAGCAGTTACGATTATCTATCCGTCACACGACTTTAGAGAGGGCCAGTCCATAAGTCGTGCCGCTAACAACATGTCTCCAACCGTGTAGTGTGTGTGTCATGGCCAAGGGAGATATAAGGATATCCTCCAACAAGAAGGTAGTCCGCTAACACTAAGTTAACATGCATATAGTAAAGTAAAACGACTAATAGAGTCGCTTGCACCCAAGTATGGCTTGGACACACAATTTATATCAAAGGAAACTAACAATATGAAACAAAGTAAATAATACAGAAAATAAATAATTTGACAGTTAATTAGCAAGGTATACTTGCCTGTTGCGACGTCTGGTGAGCTGCCTGGTATGGTGCTATGATCATGGTGGCACAACATATGGCTTCGGTGATACAACTACGCAAAGGGAGCCTCTGATGATGGCATGGATTGTTCTATCGGATCCAGGTCGGTCTAATTGGTTAGGGTTGACGAGAGGACATACTGAATTGACGAGAGAATAAGAGAAAGGGGATTGATCATAGACATGAGGGTAATCAAAGGAAATTAGAAAAATAATTAGAAAATTATTTATAATTATTAAAATATATTTTATTAGTTAAAAATACTTTCTAGTACATCATTTTAGTTCAAAACCATAATTTAATTAGGCACAAAATACTATAATAATATCTTAAATCAAAACTTCTCTCTCTTTTTTTTTCCACAAAAATAAAGAAATAGTATATTTAGGGTTTTTCTAAATTCATCTTTGAAACTAAATGCATGAAAATAAATATACACTATTTTTTAGCAATACAAAATATATACATAAATTTAGTTAATTTGTAAAGATAACACATATGGTATTAATAATTTAATAATTAAATAAACATATAGTGAAACATGCTTAGTATATATAACCAGACATCTCATAGTTAATAAATAAATATTATAAAAAGATATAACATAAAATAATAATAATAATAATAATAATAATAATAATAATAATAATAATAATAATAATAATAAATAATTAAAATAATAATAAGATATATAAATTAATAGCTAATTTTATGTACTGGTTACAACCTGTACTAATAGTAATAGCAAATGATTAAAATAATAATAAGTTATATAAATTAACAGCTACTTTTATGTACTGGTTACAACCTGTATAATAGCAAATAATTAAAATAATAATAATAAATGATAATATAATAATATTAATAATACTAATAGTTAATAATACTGATAGATAATAATACTTATATTATAAATGTCTATTGTTCCTTTCCTCTTTACTCAGTAAGAACCCCTTTACTCAGTAAGAAGAGAGAGAGAGATGGGAAGGAAGAGAGGAGAGCGGGAGGCGGAGTCGCTGGCCGCAGAAGAGTGGGGCGGCGGCAGAGAGAGCTCGGAAAGGGGAGAAAGGAGAGGCGGAGAGGGTTAGGGCTGCTGCACCCCGCTGGAACGACGATAGGACCGGGCGGTGACGGAGAACGGGAACGACATACGGAGGCTCGCGGCAGCGGAGGGGTTTGAGGAGAGGGTGGCCGGAGCAGCACACTGGTGGGGCGGCGCGGGAGGCCGGAGTGGAGCGGTGGCGCGCCGGCCTGGGAAGGAGGCGGCGGAGAGTTCTCACGGTTGGAGGCAGTTAGATCCGGCCGGCGGTCGGGGGTTTCGCCGGCGGGACGGGCGACGATGGGTCGCGGTCGCCGGATTTAGAAGGCGGACGGGGTTAGGAGCGGTGTTCTCGGGCAGCGCAGAGACCATGACCTGGTGGCGGCGAGGCGAGCATCAGGAGGATGGAGGCCAGCGGGCGGTGGCTGGGTGGAGTCGCCAGCGAACCGAGGTAAGGGCGGCGGTGGTTCTGTATAATTATTTTTGGTTCTTGTTTGTGGTTGTGGTGATGACGAATTGGCGGGAGGTTGATGGTGGTGGTGACCGGGTTTTGTGGCGACGATGTGGTGGTGATGGTTTTGGGGATGGTAATGGCGGTCTGGTGACTGTGGCGGAGGGGTATTCCGGTGAGTTCGGCTGGCTGGGTTGCGCTGGTCACAGGGTGCGGGGCTGATGGTGGTTGTGGGTTGCCGGGGAGGTGCGGCGAGGTATAGGATGAGGGGGATGTCGGACGGGTACTCGGCCGGCCCGGGATGGTCATGGTGGCGGTGATGCTTCGGATCGGGGTCGCGGCCAAAACTGGGTTTAGGGTTAGAACTGTTTTCGGAGTTTGTATCGTGTCATATGAGACACGGGATGGGTCGGTGTTCGGGGTTGTCGGACACGCATGAGATAATTTTATTTGTATTAAAAATACACATAGTGGATGGGAAGGAGGATATGGACACGGACACGATGCACGATGTCGGGTTGGAAATTTTGTGGAGTAATTTATGGATGCGAGGAATTTATGGAGGAGTACCTGCCTATTTATAGGATGTGGGAATTCCCAGTTGGATAAAGATTAGGATTTATTTAAAACCCAAATAGATAATTTATTATTTATTTTAATTACATTCATATCTAAATTCAAATCCAATTCAAATTTTAGATAAATCTAATCTAAATTAATATAGATAAATTACATTTCTAAATAAAAGCTATTTAAAATCTTTTCAAATGTAAGCCAATAAAAATAATCTTTTCAATATATGCTTCATCATTTTTAATTCGATTTAAACCAAAACAATATTTTCAAATACTTTTTTGAATAATAAAATATTAATATTAAATAAATTTCAAAAATCACAATAAATATTAATATGAATAATTTTAAACTACATTTAATAATTTAGATAAAACAATTACGAAATTAAACATAAATAATCAAATCTTTAAAATACCTTATTACTAAATAAATTATTATAAGTAATAAAAATAAATTTTGAAAATATACATGAAATAATTTTCTAGTTTTCTAAATTACCACTATTCAATAAGATAGCATTTTATAAATAAATAAATAATAGACTTTGCCTTTAATAAAAATAATTATTACATATATTATTTTGAAACCATTACCGATAATAAAATCAAAAATTATTTTTCTAAAAATATGTACCTCGCACATATTCGCACTCGACGAGTAATACGAAAAACGTAAATTTTCGCGCGACGTACAATACGACTATGCGACGTATAAATACAAAAAAAAATCAGTACTAAAAATATAGTAGAAATTTAGGGGTTTTACAGTGGTAGGGAAAGGCAAACTCCTATTCATATCCCTGCTCCAAAAAGAAAGTCACTACAATACTACAACAAAACTAAGCATGGGTTGGGCTATACATCGTTGGTCACGACCCCAGACGCGTCTGAATCTGACAGAGAAGAGTGATCTAACTCTTCTGACTCTGTTTCATAGGATTTTGACACCAGTGTAGGACATGTCCATCGAGTGACTCTATCTTCCAATATAATGACCGCCGAGTTCTCTGAAGGTGATGATGATTTTGTCAAAGCTCCTGAATTAGATCCTTCGGCACAAAGGATGGACAATCAATGGAAACTTTGCTTTGAGCAACGTGAGCCACCTACTGAAGATCAATTAGTTCAGGTTGATATCGAAGAAGAAGCTTCTCCAAGACCGATCTTCATGAGCAAAAGCCTTCCAGAAGTTGACAAATAAGAGCTGATTCAGCTTATTCGAAAATACATTGACATATTCACCTGGAGCTATGAAGACATGCCAGGATTAGATCCTCAGATCGCTACTCACAAGCTCAATATCTTGCCAAATGCAAGGCCGGTCAAGCAACAACAACATCGATTCTGACCTGACATAATAGATGCCATAGAAGCTGAAGTCAAGAAGCTCATCGCCTGTGGCTTTGTCAAAGAAGAACAAAATCCTGACCGGGTGGCTAATCTCATCCTAGTTATGAAGAAAACATAGAAGGTCAGAATCTGTATCGACTTCAGAGACCTCAATGAAGCTTGTCCCAAAGATGAGTTCCCTCTTCCGATCACTGATGTCATGATCGACAATACTTGCGAGTTCGAACGGATGTCTTTTATGGATGGATTCTCTGGATACAATCAAATCAGGATGAACCCCGAAGATAAAAAATATACATCTTTCCGTACTCGTCTAGGAGCCTACTGCTATGCAGTTATGCAGTTTGGTATTAAAAATGCTGGGGCAACCTATCAGCGGACCATGAGCACCATTTTCTGTGAACATTTATGGAAGACAGTAGAGCTATATCGACGATATTACTGTCAAAAGTCGTCTAAAGGAAGATCACATCCAAGACTTGAGAACTATCTTCGATCTAATGCGCCAGCATCAACTCAAAATGAATTCCACCAAGTCATTCTTGGGAGTCTCTAGTAGCAAATTTCTCGGATTTATTATTATCTCTAAGGGTATACACATTGACCCCGAGAATGTCAAAGCCATTCAAGATATGCGTCCTCTACGAAACCTAAAAGAGCTACGAGGATTCCAAGGATGGCTTGCGTAGATCAGGAGATTCATCTCAAATCTCTCTGGATGCTGCAGACCGTTTACTCAACTAATGAAGAAAGGTATCTTTTGTTTGGACTGAAGAATGTCAGTAAGCTTTTGAAGACATAAAGCAGTACTTGATAAACCCGCTAATCCTGGTGCCCCCAGTTATAGGAATACCCTTCTAAATGTATGCCCGGGCAATGGATCATTCCTTGGGTGCCTTATTAGCTCAAAAAAACAAAGAGGATCATGAACAAGCCATCTATTATCTCAGTTGCACAATGATCGGTGCTGAACATTGATACAGCCCGATAGAAAAAGAATATTTAGCCCTGATGTTTGCTGTTCAGAAAATGCAATATTATATCACGGGCCAAACTATTCATGTCATCTTCAGAGTCAACCCTCTTCGAATCTTGATGAAGAAACCCAGTACATTCAATTCCAGACTCGCTATATGGGCCATACTACTAACACAGTATGATATGGTCTATGTCCTACAAAAGTCTGTTAAGGGTCAAGCCCTAGCTGACTTTCTATCTGCTCATCCAATCCCTGAGACATCCAAACTCTATGATAAAATTTCTAATAAAACTTTAGAATCCAACATGATTTCAGAAGGGATCCTTGCTTGGCAACTATTCTTTGATGGTGCATCCAGAATCAGACCTAAAGGAATTAAAGTCATTGGAGTCAGAATCGTTCTTGTATCTCCTGAAGGATTGACCATTCAAAGAGCTTATTTTCTAGACAAGCCATGCTTCAACAATGTTTCCGAATACAATGCTCTACTCATCGGTCTCCAGTTAGCTAAACAATTGGATATCGATTACCTTGAAGTATACGGAGACTCTAAACTGATCGTTAATCAGGTTAGAGGTACGTATGAAGTTTGGCATCAAGATCTCATGCCATATCATGAAACAGCAATCGAACTGGCTACATCGTTCAAAGGTTTCTTCATTGAAATGTACATCGAGCTTGCAATACAGAAGTTGATGCACTTGCCAATCTAGCAGCAGTATTGGCGATTCCTGTGAAAAGACAATAAATGATCATCATCACCAACAGAGAGTTATTCTGTATCAAGAATAATTTATATCTGGAAACCAGCAACTCAGTCGAGATCTGCACTACGAGTGAAGATTGGAGAGCTCCTTTCATCGACTTTGTGGTATATGACATCCTACCTAAAGATTTGAAGGAAGCAACTATAGTCTGTTGCCGATAGCTACAATTCTACTATAATCACATCACCAAAACACCCTATCGATGATCATATGACGGTATGCTTCTACGATGTCTTGCCGGAGATGAAGCAAAGTAGATATTACATGAAGCTCACGACGGTGTCTGTGGTGCACATCATCCTAGACCTAAATTACAAGATCGAATTTGACGTATGGGATATTATTGGCCAACCATGGTATTGGATGCTATAGAGTATTCAAGAAAATGTTGAGCATGTCAAATCCATGTGGATTTTATTCATCAACCATCGGAATTTCTACATTTAACTGCAGCATCATGGCCCTTCGAAGCTTGGGGCATGGATGTTATTGGTCCTATTAATCCACCTTCATCTAGAGGACATAGGTTTGTCCTAGATATAACCGATTACTTCTCTAAATGGACCGAAGCTGTACCTTTGACCGAAGTTAAGACAAGCAGCGTCATCAACTTCATCAAACATCATGTGATTTACAGATTCGGTATTCCTCGACGAATTATCCATGACAATGGGCCGCAATTCATCAGTCAGAAGTTCACCCGATTCTGTGATGACAATAGGATCAAAAATGTTGCTTCTACAGCCTATAATCCGGCAACTAATGGTTTAACGGAAGCATTCAACAAAACAATCATCAAGCTTCTCAAGAAGTTTGTTTCTACTAATAAAAGGAATTGGAGCGAAAAGCTTGGAGAATGATTATGGTCTTAGCGCACTACCGTACGCACTCCAACCGGTTATACACCTTTCTCCTTGGTGTACGGATGTAAAGTTGTCATGCCGTTGGAAATCTAAATCCCCTCACTAAGGATTGCAATTGCCAATGAACTCACAACAGAAAATAATGATGACTTCGACTTCAGGAGCTTGAAGCACTCGATGAGAAATGACTATTAGCTCAACAACTTATCAAGCTATATCAAGTCCGTATCTCAAAAGCCTTCAACCGGAAAGTCAGAGTACTAGCATTTCAAAAAGGGGAATTGGTCCTTACTGTCGGACATCCTATGACTATGACACACATGAGCAAGGGTAAATTCGAAGCAAAGTGGGAAAGACCCTACGTTGCAAGCAAAGTTTTCTCAAACAGAGCTTATCAACTGACCATGATGGATGACAGAGTCGCTATGATGCCTATTAACGGAAAATTCTTAAAGAAATACTATGTTTGAAGAATATATAAGACGTCTTCTGAATATTGTACATGCCTCAAATCTTCGAGTTATTATCTTGTATTTACTCTTCTGTAAATAAAGCCACATATAATAAACTTTCAAAAACTCCCTAGTGGAATCTATCCAGATCATATCACATCATCACAAACATCATCTTTTGGAACCCAATTATTTTAAAAGATATCCCATTTTTGAGTCCTAGTTGACTCAAAGACAATCAATAGATATATGAATTCACATCCATATTACTTCTGAATTCTACTATCTACATCAACGGCTTGTCACGTCCACGTTACCTCTGGTAATGTCGTCCTTGAAATGACAATATCTCAAAATTATGTTCTGTCATGTCCACATTACCTTTGAACAGATATTATGAGTATTGTTGTTTTCTAGAAGATATGTCACTTCTGGTACCTCTGAACATACTTCTTACTTTTATCGTTTACTCACGTCTATAACAGATGTGCAATAAGTAATAGAGCCACAAAACATCAGTATCTTTCATACCAGCACACAAAATATTTCTCGCACAAAACATGAAATTGCACAATCTGGAACTCGCGCAAAACTTGGACTTCGCCCAAAACTTGAACTCGCGCACCTTGCATTGGTTGCTCAACTTAGAGATTTTTATGTAGATCTTGTAATCTCTTCCAGAAATTAAACTTTGTTTCTTCTTTTGCAGTTGATCTCAGGGAAGACCCAAATGCTGATATACTGGATTCGACCTTTCGAGTATCAAAATATCAAGAGAATTTGTCCCACGTCTCCTTTCCTCAATATGATCTTTCCAATTCCAGAAGTACAATGCTAGTGTCTCAAGGGGATAGCACTTTATTGTGTTTGATGAATGGTGAACCCCTTGTAAGTTTAGACCAAGTCCTCCACAAGAAACCAAATTTCTTGTTTGGAGATGCCATCAAGAAAACAGCTCAGCCCAAATCAAAGCGAGAGAACAGGATTTATCGAAGCGGAGACAGATTGATGTATCTTACAGAGATGTCGCGACACTTATCTCTATCTCGATATGCCCATTCCAGTTATCCTCGACGGATGGAATGGGACTTGACTCCAATCCAACAGGCCAGGGTTGGAAGAATATGCTATAAATTGGGTCCTAAAAATAAGGACATGTTCTACAGTACTTCGAACAGATATAGTTCCCACCTGAGAGGCTTAAAACCAAGTTGCGTGCCTCCTGAAGATTCATTCCTGCTGATTCTCATCAGAATACCCTTTTTCGTGAATATATTCGCTAAGGCTGAGGGAAAATATCCAGATCAGGCCATGTGATTAACAGGCTTGATGAATCCAAAGATAAAATGCTAGAACAGTATTGCAGTCTGGGCTTTGGATCACTTTAGAGACAAGCTTCTTAAACTGGAACTCTACGATCCAATCTGGACTACTGCTTACGGCATCCGTCCTAATCCCAATTTATTTTTGGCTTTCATAGAATGCTATAACGACAGAACCGGCACTTTCATGACTCCTCATGGAGAGATTGGCTTTGCGCTTCATGAAATGTAATATCTTTCTCATTTGCCAATGGATGAAAACCCGTACGATGAATACGTACCGACAAATGAGTAGCTGACTGCTTTAGTCGAAGAGAACCAGCAGATAGTAGCCGTCTTCGAGGAGCTTTTGTGCCACTTCATGATTTATACCCTCTTTTATCAGAGTGTCGCAAAAGGAACATGCTACATGACTAAATGGCTACCTTACTTATTTCTGGGCCACATTCAAGAAGAAAAGATCAATGAGAGTCAAGTTTGAGAACCTTATTTTTTCAAACCGTTTGACCGCAACACTGTCGAAAAGTTGATAGAAAAATCTAGACATTTTGAAAATATACTGGATGAAGATTAACATCCATTTACTACCGGTGCTACCATTGAGAGTTACCACAGGGAAGGTTATAGACCCATGTCCCGAAAAGCCATCTTAGCAGGTTTTCTCTCCTTATGGATACGACGGTTCGTAGTTCCCGGAGCTAGTACCGTCGATAGATTCCACCGAGGCATAGTATTCGCTGTTGTACGTCTAGTATTTGGCTACAAGATAGACATTCTTTCGGCAATGACTTGCCGACTGAACGCAGGTCCGCGTTCTTTTGTAGACAAAATGATGAACGATCCCAGTACTCGAGACGCCTTCCCTCGTACTGAGATGCCTTATACTTATCTGTTCGGGTGGCTGTTGTTGCACCATCCCAGTCTGATGGATCCGACTCTGGGTAATGTAGGAGGAGACTTAATTAAGCGTTACGCCACCACTTGATATAAATACCCTTTCAGAGTGTAGAAAGGCTTTGAACATGGGTTCCAGATAGAGATTCTACTGTGTCCCTCCTCCTCCGGGATGTAAAAATCTTCCACCTCAACTCATGGACTTGGAACCTATGGCTCTCTGTCTAACTCCACCTACTTTTATGTGGCTAAAGATGATCCGACCCTCCCACCTAGTGCATCGGTTCGAGGGTTAATGCTATCTGGAGCCATATTTACCAAGCCGATTCGCTCAATAGTTTGGCTATGATCAGATGCACGTGGGCAATGCCACTACCTGCTTACAAGCTAAAGGTTATTTGATAGATGGGGCCAGAGCCTGGAGCCACTATAGTACAAGAGGTACCAAGGTTGTATTCATAATGCCCTCTACTACACTTGAAGCAGGTCCGCGTATGTTATATACATATGCGAATTTTATACTTCAGCCAATACTTTCTTCGAAGGTTTCAACTTGGCCGATAGTTTTGCAAGCGCCAAACGGACACAATCGGGGGTCCGTACTATGCGAGAATTTAGAGATGTGAAGGTTCATGACCCTGCTGATGAGCCTCTAGAGGCTTCTTTTGTTGGTCTTCCCGATGAAGTAAATGACCCACTGAATGTGTCGCTTAAGAAGCGGAAGGAGAAGTCTCCTAATAAGGGGGCTAGTAGAAGACAGAAGACTGGAGAATCACCTACTCCATCACACCCAGATGAACTCCTTTCCCCTCATATGGCTCCAGAAAGGAAAAAGAAAACAACAGTAGTTCTTGTAGAGCAGCCTACGGCTAGGACGACATGGTCCCAAACAGGGCAAATGAGCACGGGACTCTCTCTTGGAGGAGGGAATCAATTTTCTCTTCGCTTCCAAGACACAGTAGAGTTGTTGATGAAGAGACTAGCAGGGGGCCGATTGTACAAGATGATCCTGTTGAAACTGAAGAATCACGTCCAGCACCTCTTCAACGTAAGACTATAAGAAAGTTATTGGTGACTCAAGTGGTGCAACAAGAAACTGTAACTTCACCAGTTCCTTCAATGCCGGAGGAGCCTTCAAATCAACCTGATCCATCGTCGTCGTCACAAGATCTGCTACCTTCGTAAGGTAATATTTGTACTCTTTTAGCATGATCAAGATTTAGTAAAAATATTGATGTTTTTCATTAATCAATATTCCAGCTCTAGTCTTCACAGCAAATACTCCTCTGGCTCCTCCCTCAGAGCTAGCGTCTATAGAGATCACCACTCCCGTGACTGTATTAGCTGCAGCAGGGGTGATGCTATCGTCCCCAACTATCGAGGTTTCAGATACCACAATTCCAGAGGAGGGATTGCCTTCAACCGACTTGATTCCCTATGTTGCAGCTCCTTCTGTAGTCCAGACTCCTACCCTCTCTCAAGAAGGTTAAGAAATGATAGAAGCTCTGGATGGCTATGATCTCGGAGATGATTTGATCGAAGAAGACCCTACAGATACTGTAGTGCCCCGACCCGCAAGATGCCTTATGTTGGATGGTTGGTTCGATAAAGCCTTGTTGGACTTGGGATTTTGCGAAGGATCGCTTGGAAGTCTATGCGATCGTGGCAGGATTCGTCCTATGAATGTGAGTAGTGTTGAACCCTTCAAAGATCCTTTAGCTTCACGCTTAAAATAAGGATAGTATGTTATGTTTCTTATTGAATTGCTCAATAACACCTTGCATGGAATTTGGAAAGATAATGAAAGATAATAATCACCTGAACGTAAACTGTTGTGGCTAGATAAATTGTATGCTTGTACGCTGTTGCGATGAATTACATGACAGGTGAAGGCAAAGTCCCAAATACTTGGGCAGGTGAGTATATTGAGCTTTGGCTCAATGAATAGATGGCAAAACAGATGTTAAGACCCAAAGAACTGGGCAGTGAGTATGCTTGAATTGCATTTGAATGAATGCATGCTAAAACAGATGCTAAGTCCCAGGAATTGGGCGGTGAGTACATTGAGTTTGATTGAAAAGATGCGCAGTATCAAAGATGTGGAAAAAGGATTGGGTAACAACATTCTATTATCCTGTCGCCGATGTAGAATGTTGATTACGCCAAGACCCTGGATTGGACAGATGATAATGTGAGCATTGGCTCAAGGCAAGATGGCTAGATGGCAAGATGGTAATACGAATGAGAATGATGGTTTTGCTTAGTTTTCCTTATCATGCATTATATGTTTTCTTCTTAGATAAGTTGCATATAGTTGCATGGTCATGGACAACTTGTCGACAAGGTGGTTTCTCGAACGGTATTCCTGGGCCATGGAACCCGGTTCGTCCTAGGGGAAACCAATGCCGAAGTAGTGGCAGTGCTGAAGTAGTAGCACGGTATACAGGACTTGCAGTGGGGCTAGCTACCTGCACTGGCAAGGGCGCTGTATACCTGTAAGACGGTCCAGGATGGTGTGTCGCCAGTGACCTTCATATAGATAGGTCAGGTGCTAATGATGTCTTATGCAGGCAGAGTAAGTTATTACTCAAATACAGGGAAGAATGTCGGCTGTTGGTAAGAATCACCTGAACGGTGATATTCATATTGAATCATGATATTGTTTCTAACAATGTCTTGTGCAGGCAGAGTAAGTATTATAAATGTACAGGAATGGCTACACGACCGTAGGTAAGAATCACCAAAGGGTGATAACAGTATACTTTAAATTATGTTGGCTATGAGATTTGCATGCTTTACTTCTTGTCGGCTATAACATGAAACTGACCCTAAGACAACGAGAAAGACCACTGTTAATAATGTGTTATAACATGATTACTTAGTGTTGTCTTCTTAGGTAAGTTGGGCCAGCACCGCTCGCCAGTACATTGATGATGTACTGACCCACGTTGTGGGCAATATTATAGGTGTTTGCTTGGGGGAAATCCTGTGAATCAGTGCTTGGCATCGATGAATCGGATGGGTGTGCAGAAGTTCTTCTTGCAAGATGATGTATTCTGCTATACGGGACATAATGTATGGAACAGTGGAACTCAGATGTACCAGTGAGATTGTAGCCAAATTGGCAAGTCATTGTAAAGAAGTCGGTATATTCATTGTAGCCTAAAGGGCAAGTGTATACATTCAGTTGACTATTCAAGAGTCTTGTATTCAGTTGTAAACTCTGTATTCTGCTGCAAGTCTTGTAATCCATTTTGATTATCAATAAAGAGATACATTTCTATATAAATTGTGTGACTTCAATTTATCTGCTTGGTTTCGTTGCGTTATTGATGTTTTCTGAGAATTACGAGGAACTGTAATAGTTTTGCCTTGTACAAGTGCAATCTAGACTTGTACGGCATCACGCCCAGTGGCTAGTTTTCGATCCTCCGGGATCGGGGCATGACATAATGGTATCAGAGCACGGCTTTACGTCCTTGGATTCCTATTCGATTTGTTTCGAATCAATATTGCTACTAAGATGATTCTAAGCTGCTTCCGCGATGATTCAAAGATTGCTTCCGAGATTATTCAAAGTTGCTTTCGCGAATACTCAAAGTTGCTTCCGTGATGAAATCAAAGTTGCCTCTATGATGACTCATAGTGCTTCTGCGATTATTCTGTGTTGCTTCCAAACTATTCTATGTTGTTCCCTTGACTGAAAGTCCGTTGATCATTCTAACCTCTCACTGGGTGTTCCATACAATAAGTCTAAATATGTGGGCTGTGATATGTGTGCTATGTTGAATTTCTAAAAGATACCAAAAAGAATAACAATGATGCGATGCGTAAGTTTGTGATGTATGCTGGATGTCTTATGTGTGGGATTCTTTGGAGTCGATTGTTATGCAGCAATCGACCGTGGGTGATGGTTTGGTATATTGGAACAGAATGTGCATGGATTTCAGTGAATGGGAATCGACCGAATTTTGAGTCGGTATTTGTGGTCAGCATAACCACTGCAGGATGGATAGTCCATGTTGGACGTTGGTTTGATGCGAAAGAATATTGTGTTGAGAATGGCTTGAGCTCTGGGTGGTATATTGTATATACCCTTGTCGTGATAAGATGTCCCTTGACCCTTGATGTGTCTATGATTTTATGATTGCTTTACCTATAAGGTAGTGGGTGGTATCGAATCGTAGCTGAGCTTACGATTGATACATGTTGGCTAGGCGTGTTCCTTGATTGTTAAGTTGGATGACCGTTGTGAGATTTTGATGTGTTCAGATGAACCATCGCTAGACCTTGTCGGTTAGCATTAAGTTGGGTAATAAGAGAATTGAGAATATAAAATGATGCCTTGGTTGGGAATGAAATGAGTTTCAGATTCAAGCGAGTACTTGAATCAGTTGGATAAAAGGATGGTAGGCTTGGTAACGATAATATGGTGTTGCTATCGAATGATTTACGGGAATAGCTATGGACCGAATTTTGAATAATGTTGGAATTGAGTGAAAGAAATTGCATGTTGGATATCGATAGAATTGATGGTGATGTTAGACGCTTATCGGGATGTTGCGAATGATTTAGAAGATGCAGAGAGTTGCATCGACGACCGAAAAGTTAGAGAATGGGCTTGTGGAATAGATGATCTTAGCACGTGGTGCAGTGTGCTTGAAGGAAATTGACGTCCCGAATTAACAAGTTATGACCCTTGACTATTTTGAGGCATAGAGAATGGGTACTTGTCCCTTGATGTACGAAAGAGTAGATGTTCCTTACGAGAGTCGAATGGCTGGAATACAAATAAGTATTGAGGTGCAGCGATATGTAATAGACCCTGTCAATAGATGATGTTGTCGCATGGATAACAAGTTTGGTGGGATATAGAATTGTGGGATTATGACTTAGCTAATTAAGTTATGTCATATGCAATTGGATGATCGAAGTAAGAATGCTAGATGATTGGTGCCATAGAGATTGGATCGGTACATGAATAGTAAATCTTCTTATGGAATTATAAGGAGATGATACAAAACTAATATTGATGGTTAACGTGAATTGCTAAGAGATGTCCGTGTTGGTGTTAGAAAATTTATAAATGATGCCTCGGAAGAAATATGATTATAGTTGCCTGATTTTTGTTGGTTAAAAGAGTACGGACCGTATCGATGGTCTAAGAATGTAGAAAACGAATATATCGAGAAGAGACCGTAGGGAAGAAATCATAAGTAATAAAGTATTGAAATAACAATGTCGGATGATGATTCAGAATAGTTGACCCGATTGAATAGACATATGAGTACGATATGAGGATGCAAGTCGGATTGAACAAGTGATGCTATGTCTATGCAAATGGAAATTGAAAGTTGAATATTCTATTGAGGAGTTTTATATGATAGCTTCGAGATTGACCCATAGAATTGTGGGATAGAATTGTTGGATAGAATTATCGGATAGATTTGGTCGGTTGCGGGTAAGTCTAGAATAAGACTTCATGGGTATGACTCGAGTATGAGTACGGGTAGAAAGACTTGACCCTAGATTGTTGGCTAGTTGCCTAGATTGTCGGTTGGTTGCCTAGACTGTTGGCTAGTTGCCTAGATTATCGGTTGGTTGCCTAGATTGTTGGCTGGTTGCCTAGAGTGTCGGCTTGTTGCCTAGATTGTTGGTTGCTTGCTTAAGTCTCAGATTGGTTGGCTATGTTCTTCAGTTGTCCGTGTTGGGTATAAGTTCATAAGATTGGGATGGCGTCCCATGTCCCTAAGTTGGTCAGACCATAGAGTTGCCCTATGTTAAGAATTGGTTGCCTCTAAGATAAGAGATAAGTATGTCCCTGATAGCTACTCATCTCATATGGGTTAGCTGAATGTCTGGTTTAGCTTAGATTACCTGACCGTAGAGACTTGATTGTATGCTAAGTTGACTATTGGAAAACCGTAGGATGTCCCTATTGGTGTTGCGTGAGTATAGTTGGAATGAATAAGATGTGTTGGAAGGTAGGCTTTGGAATGGAATAGATATTTGGGAAATTTTGATGTTATAATGTTGGATGGGATGACGGATCATGTTGGTTTCGGAAATTGAGTTGCCTTGGTTGAAATCTGGGAATTGCTAAAGTTTGTTTGGATTTGGTTGATTAATGTTGAGCTGCATGAATTGATGGTAGTGCCTTGAGACAGTTGGGATAATTTTATTGATCAAATCAGAATTGAGGATAAGTGTAACGACGGAATGGGATAGTACATGTAGCCGGGATCGGCGAGAGCAAATGTGAATAGGAATGACCCTTGGGATTAATGTTGCTGGGATATAATAGTTGTCTATGCGAGAGGATAATATTGTTGGCTTGATCAATACGAAGAAACATTTGAGTACAATGAGAAATATTACTAGAGTCGGATGATGGTACAATTTGATGGATGAATCAGGATCGAGAGAATTTATGAGTTGCAAACAATGTGTATGGATGCGAACGATGATGAGTACAAGATTTGACCGATGAGAATCGGGGTATCGAAATAAAATGTTGCTATAGGATTTATCAACTTTGATGGCATGGATGACAATGAACTTGAAAGGAATACTTGATACATCTAAGTCGAAATATTTTGGAAATTTTGGATCGGTTGAGGAAAATTTCTCGAGTTGGAATTGGCAACATCTGTTGCGTTATTGGTTGGTTGGAATATTGAATAAACAAAGTAGGATTATACGAGATGCTCAAAAAGAATTACTGATGTTCGAAAAGGAAGGTACACCGTAGCTCGTTCGTTTTCTCTATCACTGAACTTGGCTGAAGTGCATGTATTTCGGGGACGCCTAAAATATGTGTATGATTCCAACTAAGTAATATGCTGAATACAAACGAAGCCACGGGGAGGATTATTATGTGCTAAGGATTTGTACGAGTGTCCGAGGAAAGATCAAAGATGGTAAACTATGTTGAATCAATTGAGATGCTGTAACGAGACGGTACATTACTTGAAATCAATCGAAAGATTGCGGAGAAATATTAAATAGTGCAAGTTGATCGTTGAGAAGTTTCATGAAGAGTTGGTTGAAATTTTGGGGATGAGTTTTGTTTTAAGTTTCGAGGACGAAACTTTTTCTGGGTGGTATATATTGTAGTGCCCCGACCCGCAAGATGCCTTATGTTGGATGGTTGGTTCGATGAAGCCTTGTTGGACTTAGGATTTTGCGAAGGATCGCTTGAAAGTCTATGCGATCGTGGCGGGATTCGTCCTATGAATGTGAGTAGTCTTGAACCCTTCAAAGATCCTTTAGCTTCACGCTTAAAATAAGGATAGTATGCTATGTTTCTTATTGAATTGCTCAATAACACCTTGCATGGAATTTGGAAAGATAATGAAAGATAATAATCACCTGAACGTAAACTGTTGTGGCTAGATAAATTGTATGCTTGTACGCTGTTGCGATGAATTACATGACAGGTGAAGGCAAAGTCCCAAATACTTGGGCAGGTGAGTATATTGAGCTTTGGCTCAATGAATAGATGACAAAACAGATGTTAAGACCCAAAGAACTGGGCAGTGAGTATGCTTGAATTGCATTTGAATGAATGCATGCTAAAACAGATGCTAAGTCCCAGGAATTGGGCGGTGAGTACATTAAGTTTGATTGGAAAGATGCGCAGTATCAAAGATGTGGAAAAAGGATTGGGTAACAACATTCTATTATCCTGTCGCCGATGTAGAATGTTGATTACGCCAAGACCCTGGATTGGACAGATGATAATGTGAGCATTGGCTCAAGGCAAGATTGCTAGATGGCAAGATGGTAATACGAATGAGAATGATGGTTTTGCTTAGTTTTCCTTATCATGCATTATATGTTTTCTTCTTAGATAAGTTGCATATAGTTGCATGGTCATGGACAACTTGTCGACAAGGTGGTTTCTCGAACGGTATTCCTGGGCCATGGAATCCGGTTCGTCCTAGGGGAAACCAATGCCGAAGTAGTGGCAGTGCTGAAGTAGTAGCACGGTATACAGGACTTGCAGTGGGGCTAGCTACCTGCACTGGCAAGGGCGCTGTATACCTGTAAGACGGTCCAGGATGGTGTGTCGCCAGTGACCTTCATATAGATAGGTCAGGTGCTAATGATGTCTTATGCAGGCAGAGTAAGTTATTACTCAAATACAGGGAAGAATGTCGGCTGTTGGTAAGAATCACCTGAACGGTGATATTCATATTGAATCATGATATTGTTTCTAACAATGTCTTGTGCAGGCAGAGTAAGTATTATAAATGTACAGGGATGGCTACACGACCGTGGGTAAGAATCACCAAAGGGTGATAACAGTATGCTTTAAATTATGTTGGCTATGAGATTTGCATGCTTTACTTCTTGTCGGCTATAACATGAAACTGACCCTAAGGCAACGAGAAAGACCACTGTTAATAATGTGCTATAACATGATTACTTAGTGTTGTCTTCTTAGGTGAGTTGGGCCAGCACCGCTCGCCAGTACATTGATGATGTACTAACCCACGTTGTGGGCAATATTATAGGTGTTTGCTTGGGGGAAATCCTGTAAATCAGTGCTTAGCATCGATGAATCGGATAGGTGTGCAGAAGTTCTTCTTGCAAGACGATGTATTCTGCTATACGGGACATAATGTATGGAACAGTGGAACTCAGATGTACCAGTGAGATTGTAGCCAAATTGGCAAGTCATTGTAAAGAAGTCGGTATATTCATTGTAGCCTAAAGGGCAAGTGTATACATTCAGTTGACTATTCAAGAGTCTTGTATTCAGTTGTAAACTCTGTATTCTGCTGCAAGTCTTGTAATCCATTTTGATTATCAATAAAGAGATACATTTCTATATAAATTGTGTGACTTCAATTTATCTGCTTGGTTCTGCTGCGTTATTGATGTTTTCTGAGAATTACCAGGAACTGTAATGGTTTTGCCTTGTACAAGTGCAATCTAGACTTGTACGGCATCACGCCCAGTGGCTAGTTTTCGATCCTCCGGGATCGGGGCGTGACAGATACTGCTTCCGATCTTGATAAAGCTGGAGTTAACCAAGATCCCATAGAGGTCTTAGAAGATCAAGACTTATCGACCAAAGAGGGCCACACTACTGATGAGGGTGGAGAACACCCTGCTGATGATGAAGGGCATCAAAGCCCAAATAATGGTAATCGGAGTCTCATTGACCCGCAAGGCGATGAGAACCCAAATGTTGATATTGGGGGCGATGTAAGCCCAGGTGATGAAAATGATGATGAAGACCCTGATGATAACAAAGAAAATAGTGAAGATTAGGCTAAGAACCTTAGAAACATTGGGATTAATGAGAATCCTGGAACTGATGCTGAGGGGATTCAAACCCCGGTTGAACATGTATTTGAGACAGAGGGAGCAGAAGTGGTATCCCCAATTGGTCAGACAGAATCAGGGGCTGGAAGAAGCCGTTTTCGGTCAGGAGGCTCAGAGGCTGGAAGCACTCAGGCGGCCGTGTCCGAGAATACCATGACGAGACTTTGCACAGATCGAGATCTGCCTCGTGAGACCACATTTGTGCCGCAGGACTCAGGTAACTCACTGAATTTTGTTCATCATTGCTTCATTGATATTATTTGATACGATATAACGATTATGTTTTTAATTACAGAGGGGCCGATAGGGACTATAATTGCAGCTCCTTTAACTTCTACGGCTTTCAATCTCAGTTCAACAATGGCTCCCCTAGATATGGGGAATATGGAAGGGCGTTCCTCAAGAATGTTCGTTCCAAAATTCCCTGGAGTACCAGCTGTGATCCTTCCTTCTTCTACAGGAAAAGGAATTCATGTTGAAGTGGCGACACCTGGTCTTTCAGCAATGAATAACGGCCTCGTCGAAACGTACACACAGGCTTTCTTCACTTCTTCGAGTATTTTGGTACAAATGGCCATAAAAAAGGCCAATCTTATTTTTCAGTGAGAAGCACTGCTTCTTTTGTGATCGGAGCCATACGTAACATTGGTGACATGGAGAGGGCACAACACTATTTGTAAAAACAAAGTGTGTGATATGATTTGGCCAACACTTTAAAAAGAGGTGGCACAGATTATGAAATGCACAAGGTTAACCAGATCTCTAAAAAGAGATGGTCGACGTTGGCATGTTGCGCTGCCATCAGGTGGTGCCCAAATTCGATCATTCTCCAGAAATTACCTTCGAGTGGTGGGTTCGCCCTCTCGACTCTCGCCGACGGTGGCGCTTATTGAGGTACCCTCATCGATGACGCACGCGATGTTCCGGCGATCGCTTTGCCCTAGTCAGCAGCTGATTTCTTTGGTGCCATTGATGATGATTGAAGAAGCTTCTGAGATTGGGAGGAAGAAGACAAAGAGTTTGGAAGAAAATAACTTTTTCATTAAAAAGTAAAAAAAATTTCTTTCTTAACTACTATTTATAGCCTACAGCTACTCGCGACGGTTGTGCAACCTACATGCAAAACTCGGAGTTGATTGCCATGCTGTCACGCGCCACTCATATAAATCACTTCTAATTCAAAGTATTTCAAAATTTGAAATCATTCAACTTTGAAAACATTGAAGGGGGTCTTGTAGAAGATCAAAAATGATTAGGCGCCATTCATGAAATGGCGCCAGCATCAAAATAGTGCTGGTCATTAAGGTGCACGGGACTCAGGTGGCGCCGATCATTTGGGTGCACCAGCACCACGTGGCAAGCTTCCTTGAGAAGTTGTAAAATCGTCATAATGACTGACGGCTCGTCAGTCGAAGGAAATCCCTTCGAATCCCGAGCAATGCGACGCTCGAGGAGGCTATGTCAGTCTCTGTAATTAATGCTGACAGCTAGCTCGTGCTAACTATCATTTGGCGTGAGGTAATTAATTACCACAAAATTGACAGACTGAGTAAGGGGCGCCAGTTATCCAGTTACTCCTGGCGCCACCTATCAAGTTGGCGCCTCCTAGTCAATTTTTATTCAGAAGCCAGATGATGTGGCGCACATGCCAGTAATCTCGAAGAACGTGTCTACTACACTGCCTACGACTATGCGTATCTCTCTCACAGAATTCCACGTGTCTCCAGCAGTTCAAGTAACCATTCGCGCAACTGAGTTAATGACGCGCAAAATGCAGTGCGCGCCACTCAGAATAATTGCTTGACAGTTATTTCAAAACCCTATAAATAAAGTTCTAAATCTGTTCTAAGGCATCACTAATGATCATAATCTCCTGACAAAGTGCTGCCGCATTCTCCAGGGGCTCGTGTCTTCAATATCACATCATCCAAGGGATAAAGTGATCGTCTTCATATCAGATTCCTACAGTTGCACTCCCCCAGAATCAAATTATACTCTTGTACTTTCTTTTTCTTAGTTTGTAAACTAGTTTTCTTGTAAAACTTTTGTTCTTGCAAATAGAGCTCTACCAGAAGCTGGAACTGTTATTACTGGAAACGAGGCTGTGGCTGATACTGCTGTGTTGAGGTCTTCCCTGGAACATAGTGATACTTCGTCGGTCCTGATTGGTTGCCACCTCCTTCATGTGCGTCTCGGTCTCTCTTCGACCTATGATCCAGCTCCTTCTCTACTGCTTGTGCAACCTTCAAGATCTCCTCGTAGGTGGTGGCTCGGCTGGTGGCGACGGTTAGGCAAATCTCGTAAGATAATCCTTTCTTGAATCTCAGCGCCTTACTTATAGGGGTGTTGACCATGCTCTCTGCGAAGTACCTGAGACGAGAAAACTCTGAGGTGTACTCGTCGACGGAGAGGTTGCCCTGCTCCAGACTCTCGAACTGACTCTCCAATGCCTTTCGAACTACGTCGGGATAGAACTTTTTCTTGAACAGTTGCTTGAACTCCTCCCAAGTCACATCTGGTGCAAAAAGTTTAGGCTCATCTCTATTCCATGTCCGAGCGATGTCAAAAAGCTGCATGCTAGCTGACTCGATCTTCAGGTTTTCAGTACTCGGGCCTGTAGAAGCATGAAAAAACACAGACATATCAAAAGTGCAGGTGATAATACTTGCTACACATGACTTCATAAATGCACATGTACCCCAAAAGTGCAGACAACAGCCAAAAGCCACAATGAGACATACAAAGAGGGTGCAGAAAGAGTTCTTTATTAAAATCATGTCTACAAGGATCTATTACAGATTCTTCATGATCATATATAAAGACTAGAAACACCTAAAATCTACAAGTAGGCAATCTTCTTCGCAAGTGCGCAGCCCCCCAGACGCACAGCCTGTCAAGAGCGAATCACTTACTCGTCAGAGCAAACCACTTCCTAGCCTGACGCAAAGGAACTCTAATATGGCTAATGAAGCAGCCATTGGCACGAGCCAGAATGCAGCTCCTGCTCGCCACACTTCTGTGGCTCTTGAGCAGGGCAGAACACAACCTATGGCTCTTCGGATTGGCAATCAATCCAAACCTGGAAGCTTGGATATTGAAGACCTCCACGATGTTGTTCAGGTTCAAACTCCTTATGCTAAACGCTCAAGTGCATCTCAAAACTCAGCAATAGTTCTTATATAAGGACAAAGCTTCTTTGAACGAAGGGATCCGCAACCAACAGCCGACTTGTGCAAGGCCAAAGGCCATTCGAAGCTAAGTCAGGATCAAGCATGACGATGGAAATGCTAAGAGACAGTGGTTGTAACCCTTCAAAAAAGCTTCCCTCTATATAGGCTGAGTGCGGTCCAACACAAATGCCACGTGGCCGTCGATCAGAGACCCGCAAACTAATAGGATGAACCTAAGACTCAGCACAATGAATCTCATTTATCGGTTCATTTGACTGAATCCTAAGCCACAAACTTCCTGAATTCCCTAAATGACCGACAATTAAAGAAGAGAATGACTGACTCATCCGTTAAAAGAGTAGTCATTAAATCGCTCTTATGACTTCGTCAAAAACTAACTCCTTCGACTCAGAAGCGTAGCCACTTTAGTTCGACTCAGAAGCGAAGCCATTTCAGTTTGATTCAGAAGCGCAGCCACTTCAGCACGACTCAGAAGAGCAGCCACTTCGGCTCGACTCAGAAGTGCAGCTCCCTCGCTTCAACCCAGAAGCGTAGCTCCTTTCATCCCATCCAAAAGCGCAGCCCATTTAATGGCTCGTTCAGCTGACACTTTGTTGCCTCATGCACAGTCTTCTTATCGCCCAAAAGTGAAGTGACTCCGTCGTCTTCGAAACATAGTCTCTTTATCGCTCCAAAGCACAGTGACTCCGTCGTCTTTTAAACACAGTCTACTCGTCACCCCAAATCACAGTGACTCTGTCATCTTCGAAACACAGTCTGCTCATCGTCCTAAAGCACAGTGACTCCTTTGTCTTCGAAACACAGTCTACTCGTCGCCCTAAAGCACAGTAACTTTGTCGTCATCGAAACACACTCTCCTCGTCGCTCCAAAGCACAGTGACTTTTTCGCCTTCAAAACACAGTCTACTTGTCGCCCCAATGCACAGTAACTCCGTCGCCTTTGAAAGACAGTCTACTCGTCGCCCCAAAGCACAGTGACTCCATCTTCTTTGAAACACAGTCTACTCATCGCCCCAAAGTGTAGTGACTCCGTCGTCTCCAAAACACAGTCTAATCATCTCCCAAAAGTGCAGTGGCTCCGTCATTTTTGAAACACAATCTACTCGTCTCTCAAGAAGCACAATGGCATCTGAGCCTCACCAGAAGTGCAGCTCGCATAAAAGCGCAGTCCTATAAGGTAACATTGTTCCACGTGGCAAGTCGGGTATCTATATATTTTCGGATATCACCCAATTGGTTTGTTTAAACCACCGCTCTTAAGATAGGACATAGTTCGATTCTGTTGATAAGAGCAATATCCTATCGGTTTGTTTAAACCACAGATAAAGACAGAGCTTATTCCTACGGACGTGGGCTATATCCAATCGGTTTGTTTAAACCAATGGCCCCCTAAGATAAGGACAAAATCCAACTTCAGGATAGGATCAGAATCTTCTCAGGATCATCCAATCAATATTAAACGCATGCCAGGTGCCGTTTATTCAGTTATGTTGATAACTCTCCAAGATCTTGATAAAAGAGAATCCCAGCGTCCGCCACGTGTCAGCTCAGTAGCAGCTCTCACCATACAACCTAGAGATTCTCTCATATCTCTACGTACAGCATTCCTACACAATCCTTATGCATATTGTATATGTGCTCTCCTATAAATAGAAGAAGATTTCCTTCGATAAAGAGGCTTCAAAATCTTCATAACTTCGACGTCCTCTTGATTGGCAACCCCAGATTTCCAATCACAAGCACCAAAAAGCCAGATCAAGTTCAACTCGTCGTCAGATCGTCAACGGAGTAAAGGAGCCACTGCAGTGCTTGATCTCCACCATCACACTTTCCTAGAAAACTTTGTACTTAGATCTTCTGTTTAGGAATCTAATGTACTCTTTACATGTTTAATATAAAAAAGTTCGTATAACATTTTGTCATGGCAAACAAGATGGTGACTCTGCTGGAGACTTCCTTCTCCTCCAACGAGAAGGTAGTGACACAATCTGACGATAACTTGCTGGGATCTTCTCAGAAGATATTGGTCGTACGTTTCGACCAATAAGCTTTCGAAGATCTCCTTTCTGAGGAGAATTCGAGTCCTTCGAAGCGCTTCGTAAAACCAAAGAAGAATCGACACACCTGGGTGTCGAAGGCAGCTGTAACGAGTAGTACGACGGAGGGGGCTATGCTCCAGAACCCCCTGAACGACAAAGCCTCGAAGAAGATTTCGGCTGCTGCTGACTTACCGCCTCGTTCAGTTCCCACATCAAAAAATATAGTGAGGAGTACGGCTCCCCTAAGATGGGCCTAACAAAGGCGCAACGTCGGAAGAAGCGTACCGTGATCCACCCACAGACAGAGAAGGCTGTATAGGCGAGAACTTCTGTCTTTGACAGAATTGCCTACCCATCGGGTAAGGCTATGTTGGATTATGAACGTTACGCACCTTCTAGGGGTAACGTAAAGAAGTCCAAGACGGCATGTGCCTTACACAGCAAAGTGCTATGCCAACCACTCTATTAGACTCTGAATACTACAAACCTTCTAGGGGTATTAGGAAGAAATCCAAGGCAGCACGCACTTTGTACGATCAAAGTGCTATGTTGACGGCAGATAAAAGGCCCACGTTGACAGTTACGGGCACAGCTAATGGAAAGCTATACAAAACTGGTCCGTGTGCTTCGATGCCTCGACCGGTAAAACCCCACTGTCACTTGAGCGCTCATGCACACGATTCAAGCCAGGAGGTACCTACTATCGAGATAGACTCGTACGAACAATATTCCTGGAATCATGGAAGGAGTCTACCTCATCAGCAACTCTCTAATCAGGACCTAAGCGTGTCTCACGTGCAGGAACTAAGAAGGGAGAAACTATCTCCATATCCTCACTCCTGTGTACACCTTCCCTACGTGCATAAAAGGAATGCCGGAGTGGAGACCTCAATATATCCCCATAAGCGTAAAGCAAGGAAGGGGTCTACGACGCAGGACGTATCTAAATCAAGGCACAACCGCACCCAGATCATCATCAACAGTTGTTGTTTCCAAACCGCCGCTTCACCGCCAAAGAGGCGGTCCGTCTTCCAAAGACTACGACCAATGGCGTCTAATAAAGGAGAAGCTGAACTCCGTATTGCTTCATGCAACGTGGCATAGGGTTCTCCGTTTTTCAAGAACCTTTCCAAGAACCCTTTCGTTTCGGCTAACAAGCCAAAAATCGGTATGGGGTAGCAATACGGCACTGTCCAGTACGGGCGTATTCTAAGGCACACTCTCCAAATCTGGATCCTTGTCGCAAGAAGACGACATGTCAGTTACAATATTAGTAGGGGGTGGCCAACCCTCCACCATTCATGACAATCCTGTATTTCAATCCAATAAAGGATTGTATGACACAGAAGCTTCCGCAGGCGCATATAGTCAAAAAGCTGGGGGTAGCAATTATAATAAGTCTGAGGATGATTGTAACCTACCAGTTTATCCTCAAGACGATGGGACTCAGGTGTCTGAGCCAGAGGGCGAAAGATCCACCGTCCCTTCTACTTATCCGCACATGAAGTCCGTATTCATGGCTGAAGGCGACAATGTAGATAGCAGCAAAGGATCCCGTCAGTAGAAGCGTATAGAGGCCCTTGAGATGGGCCTAAATACGTTAAACGACACTATAAAGACCTTGGATTCCGTCGTCCTTGTTAGCAATTCGGCAAACAGGAAAAATTTGGGATGACAAATGTACGTGTATAAATCGGTTCAGTACAAATAAAATATGTTTAAATATTTGATCAAATATTTGAAAAATGAAAAAATTGAGGTTAGAAACTTCACATTCTTAAATATGTTGTCAAATTTGGTTAACTAAACAGGTTGCCACCATATTTTTCTGTCAAATTTTTTAATAATTTATACCGAACATGTTTAAAACTTCGCATGCTTAAAATTTATGTACTGATTTGAATCTGTCAAAAATATGCAAGTATTATACGTTTTTGAAAGATACAAAAAAATTTGCGTATAATATGAGTTTTATTCGGGTGATTGCTAACAAGGTTCATTGTCTTTGAGATCAAGGAGAAATTGACACCCACTGTCTCCACTCCTGTAAACCAAGACCCAAGTATAGATGCATAAAAAAGCATAGGGTGACACAAAGCGCAGGTGGGTACTCTTGCTACCCACCCATCTTCACAAAGGCGCAGATGACGAATGGTACAGGTTGGTGCTCTCGCTACCAACCCAGCTTCACAAAAGCGCAGGCGGTCAAGCACGCCAACAGAAAAGACAAACTCACAAAAAACAGAGGAAAAGTTCAAGAAAAGTTCTTTTTATTAAATCATGGCTACAAGTGTCTATTACAGATTTGTCATGATTACATAAAAGAAAACTTTCTAATTACAAGGATCTGTTACAAAGTACTTATGATTACTTATGCTGAACTAAAAACTCCTACAGATCTACGCTGGGGTTCATCTTCACAGTGTAATCGTCACGAGAGAAGAGATTGTGGATAGAAGATGTGAATACAGTCGCCATCAAAGTCTGTCACCACAGCACCCCCATCTCAGACGCACAGCTCTTCCTGAAGCAGCTATTGGCCTGGGCAAAAACTCAGTACACATCATGACAGGAGGCCCTTTTCAAATGCACATCAGCTTATGGGGCTCTTCCAGTATAACAGAAGCGCGCAGTCACCAATGAGCAGGATAGAGCACAACCTGCGACACTTCATGTTGGCAACCAGACCAAACTCGATCGTCAGGACCTCCAAGATGTCGCTCAGGTTCGAACTCCCCATGAGAAGTGTTCCAGCACATCCCAAAGCTCATCGACAGTTCTTCTACGAAGGCACAGCTCCTTTGAACGAAGGGATCCTCAACCAAAAACTGACTTAGGCAAGGCTAATGGCCGTTCAAAGCTAAGTCTAGATCCAGTATGGTGTTAAAGGACAAAAAAGGAAGACGTGACTCTTCAGAAGAAACTCCTCCTTTATATAGGATAGGAGTGGTCCAAGACATAGGCCACGGGATCGCCGATCAAAATTCCCACATTAATGGGATGAACCTAAGACTCAGCACGATGAACCTCATTAAATGGGTTCATTCGACTAAGTCTTAGACCATTAAAAGACCCCTTGGTATTCCCCAATTAACGGTGGCAATTAAGAGGGAGTCCTTCCTTAAAGAGCTATCATTAATTTCTCTTAAAGAAGACTTCAAAGACAGCTTCTTCAAACCAGAAGTGCAGCTACAATCCTGTGCCAGCAAGAGGTGCAGACTGGTGATGACTTCACATCATTCCAGCTCTAACGGTGCAGACCTCTGCTTTGAACCAGAAATACAACCCCCTTCATCAAAGACTTGGAAAACACCATTTCATCCAATACAAGTCCGACTGCCGCTCCAAAAGTATAGTAACCTCGTTAGCCTGAATCACAGCCTACTCGTCACCCTAAAGCACAGTGACTTTACTACTCAAAACACAGCCTACTCGTCGCTCAAATGCACAAAGGTTCAATCATCTTTAAACATAGTCCACTCGTCGCCTGAACGTGCAAAGGCTCCGTTGTCTCCAGGAGAACAGTTTACTCGTCGCACCAGAAGTGCAGCAGCACTAAGACCTCTCTAGAGGTACAGGTTGCATGGTCCTACCCAATTGGTTTGTTTTAATTGCTACTCTCAAAGATAGGATAGAGGTTGATAATATTGGTAAGTGATAATATCTTATCAATTGGTTTAAAACTTAGATAAGGACAAAGTTTGCTCGTTTGATAAAGGTCGTATCAAGATGGTTTGTTTAAACCGATCACCTCCTGAAGATCGAGCAAAATCCTACTCTGAGATGAAATCTAAGACCTACTCAGCTTCATCTAAACAGAGAATTCCCATCAATAGACACGTGCCACGTGTCTCCTCCTTCGGTTATTTTGATAACCACCCGAGATCTTGATAGAGAAAAATCTCGATGTCTGTAATGTGTCAGCTCAGCAGAAGTCCGCACCGTGCAATAACAACAAATTCCTTCATATCTCAAATTCGAGTGCACATCGTATATGTGCCCCTTTCTCCTATAAATAGAAGGAGTTTTTTCTTCAACGAGAGGAGAAGGACACATACAGAGAGAAAAAAAGCAGAAGGCAAAAGGCAGAGCTTCGAAGTCTTCATCTTCGACATCCTCTTGATTGGTAACCCTAGAGTTCTATCAAAGGTACCAGAAATCCAAAGCAAGTCCAACTCATCATCAGATCGTCAACGGAGTAAAGGAGCCGCTACAGTGCTCGATCTCTATTGTCACGCTTTTCAAGTTCAATAAACAAAAATTTCGTATAACCTTTTGTGATGTCGAATAAAATGGCAACTCTGCTAGGGACTACCTTCTCCTCCAATGAGAAGGTTGTGATGCAATCTGACGATGATTTTCTGGGATCTTTCCAGAAGATACTGGTCGTACACTTCAACCAACATGCTTTTGAAGATCTCCTTTCTGAAAAGAAGTCAAGTCCTTCGAAGCGGTTCGTAAAACCGAATAAAACTTGACGTGTCTGGGTGTCCAAGACGGCTGTGACGAGGAGCACGACATAGGGGACTGTGATCCAGAACCCTCTAAATGTTGATGCCCCGGAGAAGATTTTGGCTACTGCGGCCATGCCACCTCACTCGATTTCCACTTTAGAAAAATACGACAAGGAGGACAGTGTCCCTATGGCAGGCCTGACGATGGTACAACGTTGAAGGAAGCGTACGGCAGTTCAACCCCTCACAAAGGAAGCGTTGCCGGCAAGAATATCTATCTTTGATAGAATTGCCTTCCCATCAGGTGAATCCTCATTGGATTCTGAATACTATGAACCCGCTGGGGGTAGTAGGAAGAAATCTAAGGTAGTACGTGCCTCGTGCAACAAACGTACTATGCCAATGACCGAACAAAGGCCTGTATTGACAGTCACACACACAGCTGGTAGGAAGTTATACAAAACTGGTCTCCGTGCTTCGATGCCTCGACCGGTTAAACCCCTTTGTCACTGGAGCACTCCTGTATGTGATACATGCCAGGGATATATCCTATGGAGAAGGACTCATGCAAGCAGCGTTCCTGTAAGTATGATAGAAATCTGCCTTGCCAGACTCTCTTTGATCGTAACTACGCACAGCTTTCCTGCACGTACAATAGGGGTACAGAGATTGAGGACTGATGCTTTCACACAAGCGTAAGGCGAAAAAAGAATCTGCGGCACAGGGCACGCCTAAATCAAGGCATCCTTGTACCCAGATTACCATCAACTATTGCTGTCAACAGGCAGCTACCGTACCACCGAGGAGGCATTTTGTCTTCCAAAGACTACAGTTGGCGTCAACCGAATGTCAGAGATTCGACAGGGGGTCGGCAGGCACAGACGAAAATAAACTCCGTGTCTTTACGTACAATACGGTACAGGGTTCTCAATCTCTCAAAAAGTCATCCAAGAATCCTCCTATCTCGGCCACCAAGCCCAAGAAGTGGTCCGAGAGTAGCAAGGCGAAGGTACCCAGCACAGGTGTGTTCCAAGACATGCGTTCCAAATCTCCGTTGGGTACCATGTCAGACGTCGACGGTAGCCAACCCCCCACCGTCCATGACAATGTCGTATTCCAGTCTGAGGAGGAACCATATGATACGGATACCTCCACAGGCGCAGCTAGCCACCAGACTGGGGATAGCAACCGCAATGGGTCTGAGGAAGACCATAACCTTCCAGTTCATCCTCAAGACGACGAGGTACATGCATCTGAGCTAGAGAGCGAAGGGTCTACTGTCCCTTCCATCCATCCATGTTTGCAAAAACAAAAAAAGTTTTATAACAAACTTAGAAAAGAGTACAAAAGTACAATGATTTTTGGGGAAGTACAACTGTAGGAATCTGATCAGAAGATGATCACTTTATCCCTTGGACTATGTGAACTTGAAGACTAGAGCCTCTGGAGAATGCAGCAGCAATTTTGCAAGAGTACTTGATCTCTGTGTGATGCTTTGACAATGATTGAAAACTTTATTTATAGAGTTCTAGAAATAACTATTTTAGCAGTTATTCTGATGTGTACGAGGCTGGATTATGCCACATTGGGTTGCGCTAACCTTATGTTGTGCCAACTTTTATTCAGTTAACAATCGTGTACTAACTGTATTTAGACGCATGGCATCATGTGATTGGGATACGCATGGTCGTGTACAGAATAGTGGACATGTTTTGAGAGATTAGTGGCATGTGCGCCACGTTATCCAGCTTTAGAAAATAAAAGTTGTGTCAACTTTATCAGGTTGCGCGAGCTTCAGTCAACAAGTCAAAAATGTCTGATTGGGTTGCGCCTAGGCGCAACTTAATGCATAGGCACGTGGCAGCTTTTGAGAAGAATTTGTTTAGATTGCGCCTTGGCGTAACTAAAGAATTTGTTTAGATTGCGACTAGGCGCAACTCATAAGATGTGCAGGACAGCTGTCAATTAAATCTCCTCGAGCGACATAATTTGAGGGATTCGAAGAGATTTTCTTCGTTTACTGTGCTGTCAGTTATCAGTGTTGTCAGGCAATGATGGCAATTAAATGCCAGATGCCATGTAGACTTTGGCACAATATGACTGGGCGCAGTCTGATATATGGTGCAACCAGATCAGTGGCACAATTTGATCTCTGAGCTTTATAACAGTGGCGCAGCTTGATTTTTAGGGCGCCACTTGATTGCTGAGTAGTAAATACATGGTGCAACTTAATTTTTAGGCCCTACAAGACCTCCTTCAAAGTTTTCGAAACTTAAGAATCATTTCAAAATTTTGAAATACATTGTATTATGAAGCTTTTACCTAGATTGTGCCAGTCAATGCCCAGCCGTCATAATTAAATTTTTTTCTTGAAAACGTTCGATCTCCTCTTCATCTTCTCGAGTTTCATCGATGATTTTTAGTTCCCCATGAAGAATATGAAGAGATATTTTGGTTATATATATAGGGGCTGGTACTTGTACTTATTTTTCATTTCTATACTTCGATGGCACATAAGAAGAAGGAGATGGAGACCAATGCTGACACTGAAATCAAGTCTCCTGAAGCAGAACCTGATGTCACGCCGACTTATTTGTTGGAGGCTGACCCATCACTGAGGGCGGTGAACTTCTTATACTATTTTGGTTTAAATCCAACAGTCTTCAATCACTCGAGTGGTGGGCTATCACTTTTCTCTGAAGAGCACGGCGATTCGGAGGGATTCCTTAATCTGATGCGTCGTTCATGGATCCGTAACATGCAAGAATTGGATGTTGCCCTTTGTCAGACCAATGAAGACGAGAAAAAGAAATAATGTTAAAGCGTGCTAGCTTTTATTTTCTTTTCATGTGTCCTTTTCTACTTGTCTGTAGGGGTCTACCCCTTTTTATGAAATGAAATTTATAATTTCTGACATCTTTATTGTGTGGCTGTGATTTCAAATAGCGTATGTAGATATGATCTTTTGACTAATTCAATGTTTACTGTTTCTTTGAGAGACACATGAAAGCCATCATGTGGTTTTAAGTGCCTATTGTTTGGTTCTTTCTCGAAATAGACCCCTAGAACAACATATTGTTCACATCTTCAACACTTTTTAAAGGATAGCCAGAACGAAAGAGACATCCATAATTTCTCAAAATGATGACTTCTCACAAGGTCCTACTATTCAGCAAAAATCTATCATCCACGAGTTCACTTGCACAACTTCAACCTGATTCTATTTTTTTGTATGCCATGCCTTCGAAAGTTGGTAAGTCCCAACAAAGAACCAATGATTTTCACACATGAGCGTTTTACTTTGTACCATTTTTGAAGATAGGTGTTAATTTGTAGAAATGAAGCGCATGTTGTAGATGCGCGCTTGAATTTCTGAGAAGAAGCACGCACTGCAGCAATCAGTGTCTGACTTCGGTCAGAGGCGCGCACTGTTGATATGCGTCTGTTAGAACGGTATATACTGTTGATATGTGCCTGTTGACCAACGCACGCTGTTGATATGCGCCTGTGCTTATGAGAATAGTCGTACATTGTTGATATACGCCTATTGATCGACGCATGCTGTTGATATGTGTCTGTGCTTCTGAGAATAGGCGCACATTGTTGATATGCGCCTATTGATCGGCGCACATACTGTTGATATGCGCCTGTTGATCGGCGCACAGGTTTGATAGATTTTACTGAATTTTATTTCCTTGTTAATATTTGCAGAAGTTTGGTTGGCAAGCTTCTTTAAAACTGGCATTGGCAACCTGGATGCTATGAAGAGCATTCTTCTGACACCCACATCAGATAGCTCATATGATTCTGACACTCAAATCAGACAGCTCAGGACTCTCCATGTTCAAGAAGGGTCTTTCTCAGATGGTAGGAAGAGCCTTTATACATGAGAGTTGGATGGTGGAGAGACAGGATTAGGAATCGTATTACAAGGGTGATTTTATTCCTAGTTCTCCTGACGGGTCATCTTTTCTTCACCAGTTGTATTGACAGCAGCTTTTCTTTGAGCTGCTATACTCTGTGGTTCCCCTCTCGTCTTTCTGAGAGAGAAGACCAGAGTTGATTTCATTGTCTGGCTCGCTGCTTCAGGTCGAGACGACAAGGAACATACATCAATAAGAAGATTCAAAGATGTAATAGACCTTCATTATCAATAAGAAGATCCAAAGATATAATATACCTTCATTTGTAGTAGATTTCTATCAAGATGTATCTATATTTTTAAAGAAGGAATAAAGAATGACTTTCTCTTCTTCTTCCTTTTATAATTTGATTTTGACGTACCGATATGCAAAACAGAATCCAGAGAAAATATGAATGTGACAAGTTGCTGATGTAAATAATTGGAATTCAGGGGTATGAGGGATGTAAATTCTCGTTATGAAGAGTGAACAGTCACTTCGATTTTCATGAAAGAGACACTGAATGAATGAATAGTCATTTCGACTCTCAAGGAAGAGAATAAATGAATGAACAATCACATCGGTTTTCAAAGAAAGAACAATGAATGATCAGTTATAAATGAATGAACAGTTATAAATGAACGACCAGTTGTAAATGAATGAACAATTGGGCTTCTTTCAAAAAGTCACATCAGTTCTTGAGGTTGACTATCTAGTTATTTCGTCTATAAATAGAACTAAACTTTCGTAGATATCGTCAATTTCTTTCCTTTCTGTACAAAATATCTTCTAAAGATTTGCTCACTCTAAAGATTGAAGGAAAGACCGAGACGCCCCCTACTGAGCCTCCAGTGCCTCCTCAGAAAGAAAGAGATGAAGGCTCAACTGCTCCTGCCCCGGGATAGGACTTGATTGCCAAGCTAGTAGAACCTGGAAAGACTGCCGAAGAAGAGGCTTTGAGGATGGCTGCTTGTAAGTTTTTTGTGAGTTCAGACAATGAGATGTTTGAACTGTTGACAAACTATGTATTTAATCATGAAGGATCGGGGCCTCCTCTCCATCCTTAATATTATGTAATTCTATTCTGCTTTTGAATAAAATAAACTTTTATTTACATCATGTCTCTGAAATAAAGTACATTTTGCTTTTATACATAATATTTCTTGAGAAATTTGCCATTGATAGGCATCATAGCAACTCTGGCATCCATATCTGTTAATTGATAGGCTCTATTTGAGAAAACCTTATTTACCACATACGGCCCTTCCCATTTTGCCTCGAACTTGTCTTTGCTCATATGAGTCATAGTCATAGGACGTATGACTGTAAAAACTAGCTCGCCTTCCTGAAATGTTCGTACTTTGAATTTGCGATTGAAAGCTTTTGAAATCTGGGCTTGATAAAGTTCGATGTGCTGTTAAGCTAGTAGCCTTTTCTCGTAGAGCACCTCCAATTCTTGAAGTCGAAGATGATCATTATTCTCAGTAGTAAGTTCATTAGCAATGGCGATTCTCAATGATAGAATTTAAATTTTTAGAGGTCAGACAGCTTCACATCCATATACTAGACAAAAAGGTGCACAACCTGTAGGGTGGCGGACAGTAGTGCGATATGCCTATAGACATTCTCCAAGTTTATCACTCCAATTACGTTTGTTAATAGAGACAAACTTTTTAAGAAGTTTGATAATGGTCTTGTTGAATGCTTCAGCTAACCCGTTAGTTGCAGGATTATAGGCTCTAGAGGCAACATTATTTATTCTGTTGTCATCATAGAACCTATTAAATTTCTGGCTGACAAATTGTGGCCTATTATCATGGATGATTCGGCGAGGGAAACCAAATATGTATATCACATGATGTTTGATGAAGTTGATGACACTACTAGTCTTTACTTTAGCCAAAGGTATAGCTTCTGTCCACTTGGAGAAATAATTGGTTGTAGCCAAGATGAACCGATGTCCTTTAGATGAAGGAGGATTGATAGGGCCAATTATATCCATGCCCCAAGCTTCGAAGGGCCATAAGTGTCACCCCCGTTTTCCGTTCTACGTATTTTCAGTATGCGTATACGGAATCCTGGCATGTATTTTTATTTTCCTGCCTGGCTAGCTAATTTTGGTTTAATCTTGTTTAGGTTCATCATGGCATGTAATGGTTTAGCTTGGTTCATTTTGGAGTAGGCTTGGTTTATTTTGGTTGGTTCATCATGGAGAAAACCCCCAACCTACCACCATCCCCCTTTATAAACCCACCCACTTTTTCTCTCAACTTATTATTCTCCATAACTCCTCTTCCTTCTCCATTAAAACCCCTCCCCCTCCATAGGCAAGTGCAACTTGCTTCCACAAGAGAACTCATTTTATTGTTCTCTTAGCTTCTTCTCATGTTTCTAAGACACATTAGAACTTGTCATTTACCATTTTGAAGCTTTGATTTTTGTAGATCTAAGAACTAGTTATTTTTGGACTTTGGTGGTTTTGATCTATCAAACTTTCTTATTTTCAAGTTTTGATGGTTCCATGTTGTAGAGAATTTCGTTCTACCCCACTTTGACCTATGGAAGTCCTATTTTGGCTTAGAAATGAGAGTTCTATGGACCTTAGAAGTTCTTGGGTTCTTCTTGGCCATGGCTCTCAGCATTGGTGGAGAAGAAGGCCCTGTAGCAGCCGACGCATCTCGTCATTCGGTGTACTGTTTAGTGCCCGGAGCATCTCGTCCTCCTGCATACTTTATAGTGCCCACGCAACTGGCCAACCTGTGCGCTTCTAAGCGCCAGAACCAGTTGGGCGCAACCGGCGCAACTGGCCCACCTGCGCGCTTCTTAAGCGCCAGAACCAGTTGGGCTCATCTTGCTCCGGCATATCTTGCCCCGACGCATCTTGCCCCGGTGTAATCCCTAGCCCGACGCAACTGGCCAACCTGCGCGCTTCTTAGCGCCAGACCCAGTGGGCGCAACCTGGCCTGTGCCCCTGGCGCAGTCTGGCCAGTGGCCTGGCATATTTTGCCTGGCGCAACCTAGCCATGGCACCCTATTTATATCCTTACACCTTTTTGACACGAATTCGACACGGCCCGACTCGTGCAAGCTTTGGGACGATTTGGCATGTATGTGTCCTTCATGTAGGCGCACGAAACCCCGTGGACGCATAGCCTTGGGGCACACAATGATTTGGCATTTTTACATCGGTGGCCCGTTAGGGTGCATTCAGGATATGTCTTTCTACTTACATGATGATATGATCATAACCATGATATGTGAATACGAAATGATAATTGATATGTAATAAACCATGATGGCGTCCCGTCGTGGTACACTCCTAACAAGTAACAAGTACAAGTAACGCAAGATGACAGTGGCCCGTCGTGGCGCACTCCAGACAAGAACATGACAAATAACGTAACATGATGGTGACCCGTTGTGGTGCACCCCTGACAAGTAATCTTGATAGATAACTCATAAACGCTGTTACGACAGCTAACTGGACATGGCACTGTGGGTGATTGTATTGAATGTGCTTGTATAAGCTACTAGTCGAGTTTCACATCATGTCTAGGACATGTGTCCCTGGTTACCACGGTCAGGGGTCCATACTGAATTTGACTAGGTTAATGACTAGATTGATCTAGTAGTTCATATAGAAAGGTATTTCGGCTACAAGCAATCCTGTTATCTGGGCGTCTTCCTGATGGACTTGTAGCCTGCCGACGAGTAGGGCACATTTCCAGCTCACTGTTATGTTGGACACCTCAAGCAAGCAACGATTACTAAGCACACTGTCATGTGTTACACTTAAGTCACCTAATTAGTATTGATAACTCTTAACATGAACCTTGCACCTGGATAACCTGGATAGTCTGCAGGGCTTATGGCTGTAGGAATCCTCATAGGCTTGTAATAACCCTAGTTAGTTAAAGTATCAAGCCGTACTCATTGATTGACCGTGAATGATTGATTGAAGTCCCATTTGTCTAGTCTTGTCTAGACCCAGTGCATGGCTATCTCAGGACATGATTGTGAATGCTTTACTTTACCGATAATTGGTTAGAGACTAAGTTCCATTCAGGTGAAGGGTTACAACCCCGGTCCTTATTTGGTTTACGGGTTGTAACTTGGTTACCAGAATAGTCCTTTAGGTCTCTTAATCGTTTATCATCCCATTTTATTCAACTGATGTCTATTGTTATTTCATCTATAACTTATGTACTAATATGCTGGTTTTAGTTCTTAAGTAAAGCCTCCTTTGTGGCACTTGCTCTTCCTGGGGTCTGACCCAGCTTGTTTTGTATGGCTAGATTTTGGAGCAGCTACCGAGGATCTCCCAGCCTTCCTGCCAGATGGTGACCACTAGAAGGAATCCTGGCAACTAGTGGGTTTTATTTTGCTCTTCGACTCTATTGTAAAAATATTCTTTTGAGGCGTTTAGTCGCCGAACAAGTGTTAGCTCGTTTGCAACTTTACTTACTATCTGCCTACGGGCTGTAACATGATTGACAAATCCTAGGGCTGATCATGTATGACTAAAACTCTTGCTAGTCCTCACATTTTGTATGATTAGCTACATGATCATCTGAATATGTAATGTATGGGACGCCTTACTTTGTATGTCTGATGATCTACCATCTTGCTATATTTACTTGCTTGCTTGAGATTGAGACACTAGGCTTGATATTGACCATAAGAGACTGATGGCTTGTAGTTAACCCTCATGCATCGAGATAGCCGTGACCGTATTACGAGGTGGAATTCACTTTAATGTACGTAGCTGGCTGTGTTTGTCTCCTGCTCTCCAGTATTCTGGTTCTGGGGTATGACACGGTTTAAGTGGTGGCCCATGTAGGTCTTGTAAATCAAGATGAGCGAGGGTTTCACTGGATATATGTCTCAATCAGCACTCGCCCTTGATCTCTACTCGTTTCTTCTAATCTATCTAAAATCATGACCTGATCACACGTTTATATCCTCGATCTATCATGGTCCTTCCTTATTGTTCTCTATGTCATTTCTTCAACGACATTGTTCCTGTCGATCAGCAAGGTGGAGCACCTCCCGTGGACCAGCAGCAACATGGAGATCAAGCCCAGTACTCAAGAGTAGCCTCCAGAGTCATGCCTACAGGGGGGTCAAGAGCCACCAGTTCAGCCCGTCCAGCCTACAGAGTCTGACGATGGAACCCTGATGGGTCTCATCAGGGAGTTGATTGTATCTCAAGATCGTCGGGGCGATGCCCTGTACCAGACAGTACAAGATGCCATGGGACGTGTTAGATTTCAAAGGAACAATGCAGCCAACAGTTTTAAGCACCTCAACCCTCTATTCTTCGACGACAGTGAAGACGCTATTGCAGCTGATCGTGGTTCCAGGATATCGAGATTATCTTGGATGCAGCCAAGACTCCAGAAGGAGAGAAGGTAACTGTAGTGCGCCTGCAGTTATTGGACCTAGCCCATTCCTGGTGGACGATGATAGCAGTTGGGTTGGCGACGCCTGTTCCATGGGCGATATTTAGTGATAAGTTTTAGATCAAGTACTTCGATACTGTAGCTCGGCACGACCTACAAACGAGGTTCACCAATCTCAGAAAGATGAGCAGGACGATCGATGGATATGCGACCGAGTTTTCAACACTGAGTCGGTTTGCTCCCACTTTGGTGGTAACCGAGTTTGACCTAGCACATCGGTTCCAGCAGGGACTCCACCTAGAGATCATTCTAGCAGTAGAGTAGTTTGAGCATCAGACCTTTGATGCTGTTTTGTGAGCAGCTAGGAGGCATGAGTATACCTCCCAGAGGATAGTGGACAGAACTGGAGAACGGAAGCGATCCCATGGTCAGATGACCCAGTCCTCAGCCCCAGCCCCGGCAGCTAGGGCCTTGACCATTGGAGCTCCGAGGAGGGCAGTATCAGTTACGTCGGTTCAGCATTCGACTCCGACGTATCCTCAGCAGCAGAAGCGGCGGCAGTCTTCCACAATGGGCTGCACTCATTGTGGGAAGCCAGGGCACGTAGTGTCAGAATGTCGTCGAGTACAAGGATTGTGTTTAGTTTGTGGAGCATCGGATCACATGTAGGATCCTGACCACAGAGAGCCGGTTTATCATCATCGGCCCAGACTAGTCCCTCGGTGAGGGGACCAGCACCAGCGCAGCAGAAGCAGTACCAGCCTCCGAGGCCATTGCCGTCTCAGGCTCAAGCATTTCATCATCAAAGACCGCAGCAGTATGCCCAGGCCCAGGCTCAGAATCAAAACTGCCAGAGAGGTTTCCAGCAGAGGGGACCAGCACCCAGAGGGCACGGTCAAGTGATGGCTTTGACCGTAGAGGAGGAATTGGCCTCAGGTGAAGTGGTGGCAGGTACCATTCTCGTCAACTCTTTTTCTGCATCAGTATTATTTGATTCAGGTGCATCGCATTCATTTATGTCTGCATGATTCGTGACACGGATAGGACTGAAGCCCGAGTTATTATCAGTAAGGCTCAATATACTTACTGGTGACGGTCTTGTGGGAGTAGATAGAGTGTTTTTCTCGTGTTGAATCGTAGTTAGCAGTAGAGGGTTTCCCGCTAGGTTGATAGAATTCCCGATGGCCGATTATGATGTGATCCTAGGGATGGATTGGTTGAGAGACCAGTATGCTAGAATAGATTGCCATATCGGCAAGATTATTTTTAGTATTCTTGGCGAGCCAGAGTTTTCATTTCTTCGAGGCAGAGTAGAGCCCTCTTTCCCAGCATTGCGGATGGCAGTAGCAGCAGTTCAGTTTCCCAGAATTGTAGAAGAGTTTTCTAACAAATTTCCTAAAGAACTTCCAGGCATGCTTCCAGAAAGAGATCGAGTTCACCATTGATTTGATTCCCGGATCAGCACCAGTGTCAAAAAAGGTCTACAGAATGGCGCCTTCAGAGTTGGAGATCTTGTACAAGATGATTGAAGAACTTAGAACCAAGGAATTCATTCGTACAAGTAGTTCACCTTGGGGATCCCCGATATTTCTTATGAAAAAGAAGGATGGTACGTCAAGATTATGTGTTGATTATCGTACCTTGAACTCGGTGACAATCAAGAACAGATATCCTCTCCTGAGGATAGATGACTTAGTTGATCAGCTCAGAGGAGCGGCAGTATTCTCGAAGATTGATTTACGGTCGGGGTACCATCAGATCAGAGTTAGAGAGCAAGACATCCCGAAAATAGCATTCAGATCGAGGTATGGGCATTGGGAGTTCCTTGTTATGCCATTTGGAGCCCCAAATGTGCCATCCGTATTTATGAACCTCATGAATCGTATCTTCATGCCCTACTTGGACCAGTTCGTGATAGTGTTTATAGACGACATCTTGGTCTATAGCAAGACTGAAGTGGAGCATGAGCAGCATCTTCATGTAGTTCTTCAGATTCTCAGAGAGCACCAGTTGTATGCAAAGTTCAGTAAGTACGAGTTTTGGTTGGATCGTATCTCGTACTTGGGTCACATCATCACTTGAGGTAGAGTAGAAGTGGACCCCTAGAAGATTGTTGCCATAGAGACATGGCCAGTTCCCAGTACCGTCGTAGAAGTTCGAAGTTTCCTTGGCTTGGCTGGCTATTACCGGCGGTTTGTGTCAGACTTTGCTCGGATTTCAGCGCCATTGATGCAGTTGACCCGCAAGGATGTGCAGTTTGCTTGGACGGCAGAGTGCCAGAGATCATTCGAAAGGTTGAAGCAGAGATTGATGACGGCCCCCATTCTCACTCTTCCCGACGGGACGAAAAGATTTTCAGTTTATTACGACGCATCCGGCAAGGGATTAGGATGTGTCTTGATGTAGCATGGTAAGGTAGTCGCTTATGCGTCACGTCAGCTTTGTGACCATGAGATAAATTACCCAACCCATGACCTGGAGTTAGCAGCCATAGTTTTTGCATTGAAACTTTGGAGGCATTATTTGTATGGAGATCGGGTGGAGATGTTCGCCGACCACAAGAGCCTGAAGTATGTGTTTACCCAGAAGGACATTAATATGCGTGAGAGGAGTTGGCTAGAGCTACTTGTGGATTATGACATCAACTTACAGTATTATCCTGGAAAGGCCAACGTAGTAGTAGATGCATTGAGCATGAGAGCCAAAGTTTATTTCCTAACAGCACAGCCAGAGTTGTTAGGAGATCTTCAGAAGCTGGGTATTAAAGTTATTCTTCCTTCCAGTGTGGCATTGATGGCCAGTATGTATGTTCAGTCCAGTATAGTTGAGGGGATCAAGTTAGCTCAGCCAGCGGACTCTAAGCTTCAGCGGCTTAGGGCGGAATGTGTAGCAGGATAGAGACCAAAGTTATGTATTCATAAAGATGGTACACTCCGACATGGAAGGCATCTTTGTGTACCCAGTAGAGATATCATACATGAGATCATGGCAGAAGCCCACAGTTCTCAGTATTCCATTCACCCCGACGGTACGAAGATGTATCATGATATTCGACAACATTTTTTGTGGAATGGCATGAAGAGGGAGATAGCCCGGTTTGTCTCTCGTTGTTTGGTTTGTCGGCAAGTTAAGGCTGAACATCAGAGACCAGCTGGACTACTTCAACCTCTACCGATCCCAGAATAGAAATAGAAGCACATTACCATAGATTTTGTAACTGGATTACCTAAATCTCCAGCTGAGAGAGATGCTATCTAGGTTATAGTTGACCGAATCACCAAGGTGGCTTATTTTATTTCTTTCAGAATTGGCCAGTCGACGGATCAGCTTGCAGAGATGTACCTCAGGCAGATTGTCAGATTGCATGGAGTACCAGCCAGCATTGTGTCCGACAGAGATTCAAGATTCGCGTCTCACTTTTGGCGGAGTCTCCAAAAAAGTTTGGGGACTCGTCTCAAGTTCAGTTCAGCCTACCATCCGCACACAGATGGTCAGTCAGAATGCACGATCCAGACTCTTGAAGACATACTGTGGTCATGTACACTCGACTTCGGTGGTTCGTAGAAAAGATCACCTGCATCTCGTGGAGTTCTCGTACAACAACAGTTTTTAGGCTAGTATCCAGATGGCACCTTTAGAGGCCTTGTACGACAGGAAGTGCAGATCTCCTTTGGCTTGGAATGATATCGGTGAGAGGCAAATGCTTGGACCAGAGATGGTAACGCAGACTATTGAGGTGGTCAGACAAGATAGAGATCATCTTCGAGTTGCACAAGATCGCCAGCGTCATTGGGCCGATTCCTATCGGTGCCCCTTAAATTTTTTGTCGGCAACCACATATTCCTCAGGATCTCGCCTACCCGTGGCGTCATTCGATTCGACGTACGAAGAAAGCTCAGTCCTAGGTATATAGGGCCGTTTGATATTCTAGAGCGAGTAGGTGATGTATCCTATCATCTCGCTCTTCCGCCGTCGTTATGTGAGGTACATGATATCTTTCATGTATCCCAATTGCGACGGTATATCCCAGATTCGAGTCATATCCTTGATCATTCGGAATTGGTTGTTGGCACCAACCTTTCGTATGAGGAAAGACCCGTATCCATATTGGACCGGAGAGAAGATAATCAAGAACAAAACTATCAAGTTAGTCTATATTGCTTGGGGTCATCACTCTTTGGGTGAGTCAACGTGGGAGCGTGAGGTTGATATCCGATCATGATATCCCGACCTGTTTGACTCGTAAGGTATAATGTCTTTCTTATGCCTTATGCTTAAATTCCTTGCTTGCATGAATGATTGAATGATTGACTGCTAGTCGTAGTTGCTTATGATTAATATAGCTTGCTTGACATCTCTAGCCTCTTGATTTAATTCTGAGAACAGAATTTTTTTAAGGTGGGTAGAGTTGTCACCCCCGTTTTCCGTTCTACGTATTTTCAGTATGCGTATACGGAATCCTGGCATGTATTTTTATTTTTCTGCCTGGCTAGCTAATTTTGGTTTAATCTTGTTTAGGTTCATCATGGCATGTAATGGTTTAGCTGGGTTCATTTTGGAGTAGGCTTGGTTTATTTTGGTTGGTTCATCATGGAGAAAACCCCCTACCTACCACCATCCCTCTTTATAAACCCACCCACTTTTTCTCTCACCTCATTATTCTCCATAACTTCTCTTCCTTCTCCATTAAAATCCCTCCCCCTCCATAGGCAAGTGCAACTTGCTTCCACAAGAGAACCCATTTTATTGTTCTATTAGCTTTTTCTTATGTTTCTAAGACACATTAGAACTTGTCATTTACTATTTTGAAGCTTTGATTTTTGTAGATCTAGGAATTAGTCATTTTCGGATTTTGGTAGTTTTGATCTATCAAACTTTCTTATTTTCAAGTTTTGATGGTTTTATGTTGTAGAGAATTTTGTTCTACCCCACTTTGACCTATGGAAGTCCCATTTTGGCTTAGAAATGAGAGTTCTATGGACCTTGGAAGTTCTTGGGTTCTTCTTGGCCATGGCTCTCAGCATTGGTGGAGAAGAAGGCCCTGTAGCAGCCGGCGTATCTCGTTGTTCGGTGCACTATTTAGTGCCCGGTGCATCTCGTCGTCCTGCGCACTTTATAGTGCCCGCGCAACTGGCCAACCAGCGCGCTTCTAAGCGTCAGAACCAGTTGGGCGCAACCGGCGCAACTGGCCCACCTGCGCGCTTCTTAAGCGCCAGAACCAGTTGGGCTCATCTTGTCCCGGCGCATCTTGCCCCGGCGCATCTTGCCCCCGGCGTATCTTGCCCCGGCACAATCCCTAGCCCGGCACAACTGGCCAACCTACGCACTTCTTAGCGCCAGACCTAGTGGGCGCAACCTGGCCTGTGCCCCTGGCGCAGTCTGGCCAGTGGCCTGGCGCATTTTGCCTAGCACAACCTAGCTATGGCACCCTATTTGTCCTGTTTTAATCCCCCTCATTAGGTGCATGGCATCCCCTGTTTATATCCTTACACCTTTTTGACACGAATTCGACATGGCCCGACTCGTGCAAGCTTTGGAAAGATTTGGCATGTATGTGGCCTTCATGTAGGCGCACAAAATCCCGTGGGTGCATAGCCTTGGGGCACACAATGATTTGGCATTTTTACATCGGTGGTCCGTTAGGGTGCACTCAGGATATGTCTTTCTACTTACATGATGATATGATCATAACCATGATATGTGAATATAAAATGATGATTGATATGTAATGAACCATGATGGCGGCCCGTCGTGGCACGCTCCTAACAAGTAACAAGTACAAGTAACACAAGATGGCAGTGGCCCATCGTGGCGCACTCCAGCCAAGAACATGACAAGTAACGTAACATGATGGTGACCCGTTGTGGTGCACCCCTGACAAGTAATCTTGACAGATAACTCATGAACGCTGTTGTGACAGCTAACTGTACATGACACCGTGGGTGATTGTATTGAATGTGCTTGTATAAGCTACCAGTCGAGTTTCACATCATGTCTAGGACATGTGTCCCTGGTTACCACGGTCAGGGATCCATACTGAATCTGACTAGGTTAATGACTAGATTGATCAAGTAGTTCATATAGAGAGGTATTCCGGCTACAAGCAATCCCGTTATCTTGGCGTCTTCCTGATGGACTTATAGCCTGCCGACGAGTAGGGTACAATTCTAGCTCACTGTTTTGTGGGGCACTTCAAGCAAGCAACGATTACTAAGCACACTGTCATGTGTTGCACTTAAGTCACCTAACAAGTATTGATAACTCTTAACATAAACCTTGCGCCTGGATAACCTGGATAGTCTGCAGGGCTTGTGGCTGTAGGAATCCTCATTGCATCTTGCTAGTAACTAGGCTTGTGATAACCCTAGTTAGTTAAAGTATCAAGCCGTACTCATTGATTGACCGTGAATGATTGATTGAAGTCCCATTTGTCTAGTCTTGTCTAGACCCAGTGCATGGCTATCTCAGGACATGATTGTGAATGCTTTACTTTACCGATAATTGGTTAGAGACTAAGTTCCGTTCAGGTGAAGGGTTACAACCCCGGTCCTTGTTTGGTTTACGGGTTATAACTTGGTTACCAGAATAGTCCTTTATGTCTCTTAATCGTTTATCATCCTGTTTTATTCAACTGATGTCTATTGTAATTTTATCTATAACTTATGTACTAATGTGCTAGTTTTAGTTCTTAAGTGAAGCCTCCTTTGTGGCACTTGCTCTTCCTGGGATCTGATCTAGCTGGTTTTGTATAGCCAGATTTCGGAGCAGCTACCGAGGATCTCCCAGCCTTCCTGCCAGATGGTGACCACTAGAAGGAATCCTGGCAACGAGTGGGTTTTATTTTGCTCTCCCACTAGATTGTAAAAATATTTTTTTATGGTGTTTAGCTGCCGAACAAGTGTTAGCTCGTTTGCAACTTTACTTACTATCTGCCTACGAGCTGTAACATGATTGATAAATCCTAGGGTTGATCATGTATGACTAAAAACTCTTGCTAGTCCTCACATTTTGTATGATTAGCTTCATGATCATCTGAATATGTAATGTATGGGATGCCTTACTTTGTATGTCTGATGATCTACCATCTTGTTATATTTACTTGCTTGCTTGAGATTGAGACACTAGGCTTGATGACCATAAGAGACTGATGGCTTGTAGTAAACCCTCATGCATCTAGACAGCCCTGACCGTATTGCAAGGTGGGATTCACTTTAATGTACGTAGGTGGCTGTGTCTGTCCTCCGCTCTCCAGTATTCTGGTTCTGGGGCGTGACAATGAGGTAGCAGTCGGATGAAGAAATTTCGACGGTTGGTGAATAAAATCTGTCTGAATCTGACATGCACGATATTTTCTTGCATAGTCAATAGCATCTGATACCATAGAGGGCCAGTAGTAGCCCATATGTCGGATACGATCCTGTAGTTTAGGACCAGGCTGATGTTCTCCACAAACACCATCATGAGCTTCGCGTAATACATGTTTTACTTTATCACTAGCAAGACATCTCAAAAGTAATCCATCAAAGGTTCTTCGATAGAGAGTCTTAGTCGTGTGATTATCATAAAATCGAAGTGATCGACGACGAATACTTGTAGCTTCCTTAGGATCTTCTAGCAATATGTTATTACTGTAAAATCAATGAAAGGTGCTCTCCAGTCTTCGCTAATGACATTGACGTCAATTGAATTACTGAATTCAATATTATGGTTATTCTCAACACAAAATAGTTCTCTATTAGAGATAACAACCATTTGTTGTCTTCTGACTGGAACTGTCAATACCGCAGCTAGGTTAGCTAAGGCGTTAGCTTCTGTATTACATGTGCGACATACATGTTCGATGAAGAACCCTTTGAACGAAGAAGCTATTCTGATAGCTGCTTTATGGTATGGTACCAGATCTTAATGTCGGACTTCATATATGCCTCTAGCCTGATTAACAATCAGTTTAAATCACCATATACCTCAAGATATTCAATATCAAGTTGTTTGGCTAATTGGAGTTGTAATGACCAATGTTCGTATTACGTATTTTAGTGTACGTGTACGTATGTAGACCCGTATTGTATGTCTCCTTGTTTGGTTCGGCCCGACTTGACTTGGTTCGGCTTGGTTTTGTATGGTTCAGTTTTGTTTGATTTTATATGAACCAAACCACTCCCACCTACCACCACCTTCTTCAATTATATCCTACCACACATTTCTCTCTCCTCATTAACTCTTCTTCTTCCCCACCATTACTTCTCCACCAACCTGAGAGTGGATGGTTTAGGCAAGTGCATCTTGCTTCATGGAGGAATCCCACTTTTATTGTTCCATTGTCTTCCTCATGAGTTTCTAACCCACTTTCGTACTTAGCATTTTTCATTTCCATGGTTAAATTCTTGTAAATCTAGCTTTGTGATATTTTCGGTTTCCAGGAGTTTTGATCGATCAAACTTGCATATTTTTGCTAGTTGAAGGTTCCATATTGTAGAAAATTCTATTTTACCCAAATTTGACCTACAAGAGTTTGGATTTGGGTTCCTATTGTGGTTTGGAGGAGCATGGAGGCCATGGTATTTTTCATGGACATGTTCACTGAGAGAGCCATTAATTGCACTCTTGACCGCATGCCACATTTTGAGCTTAGCCGCATATGCACTGTGCTTGCATTTAATTAATTGTATGGCCGCATAAGCTCCCATGCATTAGCAAATACTGCCTTGGCCGCATATGCCCTGTAGCATGGCTCAATTATTTGTCTTAGCCGCATAGGCTCAATTATTTGGCAGCATGGCTAATTATATTTTTTTGCATACATATGCATGCATTAACTTGCATGCATTAGTCTGCATGATTATACATTTAATGCCTTAGTTGGCATGCTTTAGTCTGCATTAACTTGCATGCTATTATTCTTAATGCATGCATAGGCATGCATATATATTTAAGGCATTAAGCATTAGCTGGTATACTTTAGCTTGCATGCTATTATACTTAACACACGCATACATTAAGCCTTGGCCGCATGCATTAATAATAGCTTTGGCCGCATGCATTAAGTATAGCTTTGAGACGCATAAGGCATATGTCCATTTTGCTGGCCGCATGAGCACAATTTTGTGCTGGCCGTATGAGCACAATTTTGTGCTTGGCCGCATATGGCTATTTCGCGTGACCGCAAGCTAAAAGTTGGCCGTATGGCTTTTCTTTATTATTTTGCTTGCATCGGCAAGTGCTTGCATGGGAAAAGTAACTGGCCACATTCGCAAATTGCTGGCCGCATGCAAATGCCAATAGTGAGCCGCATATGGGAACGAAGTCAGCCGCATGAATATTAATGCATTATACTAATGCATGCAAGCATACATTTAATATATATTAATATATTAATATAATGTATATTAATGTAATGTATATTAATATAATACATTATATTAATATATTAAATATACATTACATTAATATATATTATATTAATATATTAATATATATTAAATGTATGCTTGCATGCATTAGTATAATGCATTAATATGCATGCGGTTGACTTCGTTCCCATAGGCGGCTCACTATTGGCATTTGCATGCGGTCAGCAATTTGCTAATGTGGCCAAGTACTGTTCCCATGCAAGCACTTGCTGATGCAAGCAAAATAAAAGCCATACGGCCAACTTTTAGCTTCCGGCCACGCGAAATAGCCATATGCGGCCAAGCACAAAATTGTGCTCATGCGGCCAGCAAAATGGCCATATGCCTTATGCGGCTCAAAGCTATTATTAATGCATGCGGCCAAAGCTATTATTAATGCATGCGGCCAAGGCTTAATGTATGTGTGCGTTAAGTATAATAGCATGCAAGCTAAAGTATGCCAGCTAATGCTTAATGCCTTAAATATATATGCATGCCTATGCATGCATTAAGAATAATAACATGCAAGTTAATGCAGACTAAAGCATGCCAACTAAGGCATTAAATGTATAATCATGCAGACTAATGCATGCAAGTTAATGCATGCATATGTATGCAAAAAATGTAATTAGCCATGCTGCCAAATAATTGAGCCTATGCGGCTAAGACAAATAATTGAGCCACGCTACAGGGCATATACGGCCAAGGCAGTATTTGCTAATGCATGGGAGCTTATGCGGCTATGCAATTAATTAAATGCAATCACAGTGCATATGCGGCTAAGCTCAAAATGTGGCATGCGGCCAAGAGTGCAATTAATGGCTCTCTCAGTGAACATGTCCATGAAAAATACCATGGCCTCCATGCTCCTCCAAACCACAATAGGAACCCAAATCCAAACTTCCGTAGGTCAAATTTGGTTAAAATAGAATTCTCTACAATATGGAACTATCAACTAGCAAAAATATGCAAGTTTGATAGATCAAAACTCCTGGAAATCGAAAATACCACAAAGCTAGATTTACAAGAATTTAACCATGGAAATAAAAAATGCTAAGTACTAAAGTGGGTTAAAAACTCATGAGGAAGACAATGGAACAATAAATGTGGGATTCCTCCATGAAGCAAGATGCACTTGCCTAAACCTTCCACTCTCAGGTTGGTGGAGAAGTAATGGTGGGGAAGAAGAAGAGTTAATGAGGAGAGAGAAATATATGGTGGGATATAAATGAAGAAGGTGGTGGTAGGTGGGAGTGGTTTGGTTCACATAAAATCAAGCAAAACCGAACCATGCAAAACCAAGCCGAACCAAGTCAAGTCGGGTCGAACCAAACAAGAAAACATGCAATACGGGTCTAAATACGTACACGTATACTAAAATATGTAATACGAACAATGGTCATTACAACTCTATCCACCTTAAAAGAATTCCGTCCTCGGAATTTAAATCAAGAGGCTAGTGATGAAAGGACAAGCTATACTACTCACAGGCCAGCTATACTAGTTAAGCAATCAAATAATTATTCATGCAAGCAAGGAATCGAAGGCATGAGGCATAAGAAAGATATTATACCTCACGAGTCAAACAGGTCAGGATATCGTGATCGGATATCATCCTCACGCTCCCACGTTGACTCACCCAAGGAGTGATGACCCCAAGCAACACGGACTAACTTGATAGTCTTGTTCTTGAGTATCTTCTCTCTTTGGTCCAATATGGATACGGGTCTCTCCTTATACTAAAGGTTGGTACCCACAACCAATTTCGAATGATCCAGGATATGACTCGGGTCCGGGATATACTATCGTAGTTGGGATACATGGAACACATCATGCACCTCACTCTGAGACGGCAGAAGGGCGAGACGATAGGACACATCTCCTACTCGCTCCAGAATATCGGACGGCCCTATACCTAGGACTAAGCTTTCCCCATTTGCTGAAACGAATGACGCCACGGTTAGGCGAGATCCTCAGGAATATATGGTCGCCGACAGAAAATTCAAGGGACACCGATGAGAATCGGCCCAATGGCGCTGACGATCTTGTGCAACGCGAAGATGATCTCTAACTCTCCTGACCACCTCAACTGTCCCATGCTACTTGGGATCTGCACTTCCTTCCATACAGTGCCTCGAACGGTGCCATCTGGATACTAGCTTAGAAACTGTTGTTGTACGAGAACTCCACCAGGTGCAGGTGATCTTACCACGAACCACCAAAGTCGAGTGTACAAGATCTCAACATTTCCTCCAGAGTCTGGATCGTGCGTTCCGACTGACCATCTGTCTGCGGGTGATAAGCTGAGCTGAACTGGAGGTGAGTTTCCAAACTCTCTTGCAAGCTACGCTAAAAGTACGACGTAAATCTTGAATCCCGATCCGAGGTGATACTGACTGGTACACCGTGGAATCTGACAATCTGTCGAAGATACATCTCTGCTAGCTGAGCTGTCGACTGACCAACTCTGAACGGGAGAAAGTGAGCCACCTTCGTGAGCCTATCAACTATAACCCAAATAGCATCTCTACCGGCTGGGGATCTAGGTAATCCAGTCACGAAGTCCATGGTTATATGCTCCCACTTCCATTCTGGAATCAGCAAGGGCTGAAGAAGTCCAGCTGGACTCTGGTGTTCAGCCTTGACTTGTTGGCAAACCAAACACCGAGAGACAAACCGAGCTATCTTCCTCTTCATGCCATTCCACCAAAAGTGCTGACGGATATCACGGTACATCTTCGTGCCACCGGGATGAATTGAATACTGAGAACTGTGAGCTGCCGCCATGACCTCCTGTCTGATATCTCCACTGGGTACACAAAGACGCTTACCATGTCGAAGTGTACCGTCTTCATGAATGCATAATTCTGGTTGTCGCTCGGCTTCACATTCTGCTCTAAGCCACTGAAGCTTAGAATCGGAGGACTGAGCTATCTTGATCCTATCAACTATACTGGACTGAACTTGCATGCTGGCCATCAATGCCACATTGGTAGAAAGGACAACTTCTATACCTATCTTCTGAAGATCTGCTAACAACTCGGGTTGCGCTGTCAGAAAATAAACTTCGGCTCTCCTGCTCAATGCATCTGCAACAACGTTGGCCTTCCCAGGATGATACTGCAGGTTGACATCATAATCCACAAGCAGCTCTAGCCATCTTCTCTGACGCATGTTAAGGTCCTTCTGGGTGAAAACATACTTCAGACTCTTGTGGTCGGTGAAAATCTCCACCCTGTCTCCATACAAGTAGTGTCTCTAAAGCTTGAGTGCAAACACTGCTGCTGCCAGTTCCAAGTCGTGGGTCGGGTAATTCCTTTCATGATCAGGAAGTTGTCGTGACGCATAAGCTATTACCTTCCCATGCTGCATCAAAATACACACTAATCCTCTGCCTGAAGCATCATAGTACACTGAAAATCCTCCGGTCCCATCTGGAAGTGTGAGAACGGGTGCCGTCATCAAGCCTCGCTTCAGCTTCTCAAAAGATTTCTGACATTCTGCGGTCCATGAGATCAAGGGGGAACACGTGTGATTGAGACATCCTATAAATCAAAATACCCTACAAGTCTGAAATCAGACCTGCATGGGCCACCACTAAAACCTTGTTACGCCCCAGAACCAGAATACTGGAGAGCGGGGGAATAACTCAGCCAGCTACGTATTTCGGGTAGATGAGTACCGTATAATACGATCAATGCTGTCTAACCAGACGAGGGGGTGCATACTACATAAAAGTCTTTCTATGGTCACTTTACATCTATTGTCTCAATCATTCGAACAAGGAAAACAGAAATAGAGAACATGTAAGATAAAGCAGTAAGGCGTCCCAAACGCTCAGTCAAAATGTTCTTGAGATCTGGCTTTACAAAACATAGCCAGATGATGAAACAAGTATACACAATTGTTATCAGCTGCAGTCTGATTTAATTACAATTATGCAAAAGTAAGTACAAGACAATCCGACTAACATGTCGGTGCCAAACGGCTAAGTATAAAGTAAATAGCAAAACGAGCGGTGAAGAAAGGGACCCACTCGAGTCCTCCTGCGATCATTCCCCCAGTATTGACCATCTTGGAGGTAGAAGTAAGCTGGATCCTCGAGGACCGGCTCTAAATCTGGCCATGCAAAACCAGAGAGGTTAGACCTCTAATAGCAAGTATCACAAGGAAGGACGATATGAAGGACTAAACCAGTAAGTAAAAGAATATAATGATAATAGATCTCTGCTTTCCACTAGGATTCACATCACATCACGACACTTCGAACCAACCTCCCAACCAAACAAGGACAGAAGTTGGCCCGTCATGTCCTGACATTCTGATCATCCCAGTTAGGTAACAGAGTAGTGCAGTACACAAACAAATCATCTTGAACGGCCAATCAACTACTACGGCTTGCTAATGTGAGTTCCAAGTTATCCTGGAATTATGCAATAGGGATTCCTCAGTTCTTACCATGTGCGAGCAAGGCTAGTCTATCCAGTCAATCAATTGCACCATGCATGAATTAGACAAGTCCCAGCGGGACGCCCGTCATCAATATACAATATACATTAATAATATAAGCAGATACCGCTCCCTGCCCGTGTGGCAGATTTGCCGTATCTGTGGGAACCAGCCGGCCCGTCGGGTACTACTCGTCCCAAGGGGGCTGCCATATAAGAACTCGGGAATCCATTCTCTCCATGCCATCATTTATTTTATTTAACTTAATAGTCCCTACGTTGAGTGAAATCCCATGCCGTGGATCATGGTCATTCAAATGAGTACTTTCGTACGGGGTACGATATGCACAACTCTACAACGATACCAGTACGGTTAGGTTGTAGGTCTTACATAGCGTAATGCAACAATCCAAACTAACCACGGTAATCATGCCTTGACCATAAAGTACACATGCTTCTTTTGTAGAAAATAAATAAATAAATAATTAAATAAATAGATTGAAGCCTACATGTGCATGTATGTCAATATTCGGGATCAGCCAGTCGATCACAATAGTTCATAACATGAACGTGTCTCATTCATTCATTTCAATAAGACGACTAGCCAGTCTCTTAGTTCCAACTAGGAACGCATGATCAATTTAGTCAAGATACCATCGTCATCAATGGTGACAAGGCATGAAAGTCATTTAGCATTAAATGGGTCGAGTCTATAACTCTCAAGGTCAAGTTCCAGTCTTACTAGGTATCCATCAATCAATCAAGACACAGGGCACTAATACACAATCATTAACATGCTAAGATTATCAAGTTCATGTAAAAAGGCATAAGGACATAATAGGAAAATTATCATGCCATTATTTAATGAATAAATAGAAACACCCAGGTCAAGAAGTCACGCCAACCAGTCTATGCTAAGTCCGAAAGTCACGCAAGAATCGTACGCGTAAAAAGGGTATGCCAAGTCTAGCCTGAAGGAGTAAGCGTATAAAATAATACACGCTGGCAAGCGTGAGCGTGGAAAGAAATCTACGCATGCATAGCGTGAAGGGTAATAAGTAATTCACGCACAGCCTAGTGTGGCATGATAGGAAATTCACGCACGCATAGTGTGAACGTGATAAATAATACACGCACGCACAGGGTGAGCGTAAAAAATAATACACGCACGCACAGAGTGAGCGTGATAAGAAATTCACGCACGCATACAAAGATGTGTGTGTAACACAAAATTCACGCACACATGTAAAGACATGAGCGTGACTAAAATCCACGCACGCACGTAAGAACGTGAGCGTGACTCAAAATTCACGCAGACACGTATAGACGTGTGCGTGACTAAAAATACACGCAGACACGTATAGACGTGTGCGTGACTAAAAATACACGCAGACACGTATAGACGTGTGCGTTACTAAAAATACACGCAGACACGTATAGACGTATGCGTGACTAAAAATACACGCTGACACGTAAGAACGTGTGCGTGACTGGGCTGATGTTTTACGCGAGCGTGTAAGAACGTGTGCGTGCAACATCTTCCGAACTCCAAATCCTATGGAGCCTTCGTTCCAGTGCCAGAAATATGCGCTAAATTGGTGGACCAAAACCCATGAACAGCCGAAATACACAAACTTAGATCTAGAGAAAACAAGCCACAGAAACCAAAAATGCCAAGCACTAAACTCTCTCAGGATCATGAGAGGAAGACAAATGAACCATAAAAATGGTTCTCCAAGTGGAAGCAAGAAGCAAGATGTACTTGCCTACTACTGCTGCTGGTAGGTGGAGAAGTGGTGTGGAAGAAGAAGAAGAAGTAATGGTGAGAATGAGTAATGAAGAGAGAGAGAAGGAGATGTGGCTTAAATAGCAAGGGGGTGGTAGGTGGGAGTTTGGGCCGGGTTGCATTCGGGTCCAACAAGGCCAACCCGAAAAGACTAATTAATGCAGGAATAAAATTGCAGGGAATTAATAAACATGAAAATAAAGAGCAGCTAATTAATTAACATGAAAATTTAAAGAGCAGATAATTAATTAACATGAAATTAAAGGAATTTAAATACAGGATAATACATGATAAATACTAAATAAATACATTCAAGCAATATACGTATTAAAATATGCATTCTGGGAACGGGGAGTGACATCTCTACCCACCTTGAAAAAATTCTGTCCTCGGAATTTCAAATTCAAGCAAGATAGAAACATCGGGGCTAAACCAATCTAAGTACGAGCAATTCAGTCAAGCAATCATTTTACAGTGTCCATAGCAAGTAACATATATATAAATCCATCAATCTACGATATCAAGCAATTCTACCCATAAGGTGACAAGCATGAGGAATCAGGACAATCAAGGTATACAGAAAGAGATATACCTTGTGAGTCAAACAGGTGTGGATACCGTGATCGGATATCATCCTCACGTTCCCACGTTGACTCTCCCAAGGAGTGATGACCCCAAGCAACACGGATAAGACTAATTGTTCGATTCTTGAGTATCTTCTCTCTTCGGTCCAAAATGGACACAGACTGTTCCTCGTAAGACAGGTTGGTACCAACAACCAGCTCAGAGTGATCGAGGACATGGCTTGGGTCCGATACATACCTACATAACTGAGATACATGAAACACGTCATGCATCTCTCGTAACGAAGGTGGAAGGGATAAACGATAAGCAACATCGCCTATCCGATCAAGGATAACAAATGGGCCCACGTACCGCAGACTCAATTTCCCGCGAATGCCAAATCTAATGACCCCACGAGTAGGTGAGATCCGCAAGAATATGTGGTCCCCAACAGAGAACTCTAACGGCCTACGATGCTGGTCCGCCCAATGACGATGCCGATCCTGCGCAATACGAAGTCGCTCTCTAATTCTCTTAACCACTTCAACCGTCTGAACAATCATTTCCGGGCCTAACATCTTTCTCTCCCCGATATTATCCCATGCAAGCGGTAACCTGCACTTCTTACCATATAGTGCTTCAAATGGCGCCATCTGGATACTGGCTTGATAACTGTTGTTGTATGAGAACTCGACCAAGTGTAGGTGACTCTTCCAAGACCCTCCAAAATCTAGAGTGCAAGCTCGCAACATGTCTTCTAAGGTCTGAATCGTTCTTTCTGATTGCCCATCCGTCTGGGGATGGTAGGTCGTACTAAATCTTAACTTGGTACCCAGACTATGATGTAAGCTCTTCCAGAAATGTGATGTAAAGCGGGTATCTCGATCCGACACAATACTGACAGGGATTCTATGCTGCCTGACTATCTGTTGCATATACAATTCTGCCAACTTTTCTGTAGATTGCCCTACTCTGAAAGGAAGAAAGTGTGCTACCTTCGTAAGTCGGTCCACTATTACCCAAATAGCGTCCTTACCATTTGGTGATCTCGGTAAACCGGTCACAAAGTCTATTGTAATATGCTCCCATTTCCATTCCGGGATAGAAAGCGGTTGCAATAACCCAGCCGGCCTCTGTTGTTCTGCCTTCACTTGCTGACATACCAAGCAACGGGAAACAAATCTAGCTATCTCCCTCTTCATCCCGTTCCACCAGAAATACTGCTTGATATCTTGGTACATCTTGGTCCCTCCTGGGTGAATAGAATACTGAGAACTGTGAGCTTCTGCCATGACCTCCTGTCTGATATCTCCACTGGGCACACATAGACGCGATCCAAACCTAAGTGTACCATCTTCATGAATTCTCATCTCCTTTCTGAGTCCTGACTCACACTCTGTCCTAAGCTTCTGAATCCTTGGGTCTTGTGCCTGAGCTGCCTTGATCCTGCCTACCAAGTCGGATTGAACTTGCAGACTTGTTAGAACTCCTACATCACTGGGAAGTATAACTTCGATGCCCATCTTCTGAAGGTCTTCTAAGATATGCCTCTGTGTTGTCAACATAAATGCGCCGCCTCTCCTGCTAAGAGCGTCTGCTACCACATTAGCCTTGCCTGGGTGATACTGAAGCTCCACGTCATAATCCTTAATCAACTCCAACCATCTTCTCTGCCTCATATTCAGCTCCTTCTGAGTAAAGATGTACTTCAGACTTTTATGATCTGTGTACATGTCCACTCGGTCACCATATAAATAATGCCTCCATAGCTTCAGAGCAAACACTACTGCCGCTAACTCCAAATCATGAGTTGGGTAATTCTTCTCGTGGTCCCGAAGCTGCCTAGATGCATATGCTATCACCTTTCCATGTTACATAAGGACACATCCAAGTCCTTTACCTGACGCATCACAATATACTGTAAAACCTCCGGGTCCAACTGGCAATGTAAGAATAGGCGCTGATATCAATTTCTGCTTCAAAGTCTCAAAGGATGCCTGATATTCTGCCGACCAAACGAATGGCACATCCTTTCGGGTCAAGCGGGTCATGGGTGCTGAAAGCCTTGCAAAGTCTGACACAAACCTTCTGTAATATCCTGCCAATCCCAAGAAACTCTGCACATCTGCTACGGTCTTGGGTACTGGCCAACTTTCTACTGCTTCTACCTTCTTGGGATCTACTGCTACTCCAGCTCCTGATATGATATGACCCAAAAATGAAATATGATCCGACCAAAACTCACACTTGCTGAGCTTGGCATACAACTGGTTCTCTCTCAGAACCTGTAACACTTTCCTGAGGTGGTCTTCATGCTCCTCTTCACTGGCAGAATATACGAGAATGTCATCAAAAAACACAACGACAAACTGGTCTAAGTATGACATAAAGATGCGGTTCATCAAATCCATGAATATTGCTGGAGCATTGGTCAAACCAAACGGCATTACTAAGAATTCGTAATGTCCATACTTCGACCTGAATGCTGTCTTGGGAATATCTTCCTTCCGAACCCTCACCTGATGGTACCCTGAACGAAGATCTATCTTGGAGAAAACTCTAGCCTTGCTCAACTGATCAAATAAGTCGTCGAACCTGGGTAATGGGTACTTGTTCTTCACTGTTGCCGCGTTAAGCTTCCTGTAGTCAATGCACAATCTGGATGACCCATCCTTCTTTTCCACAAGTACCACTGGTGCTGCCCACGGCGACACGCTAGCTTGGATGAACTTCTTCTCCTTCAGTTCCTCTATGTGCTGATATACCTTGGCCTGCTCCGAATCTGCCATTCTGTAAACTCGATCTGATATCGGTTTAGTTCCTGGTGCCAATTCTATACTAAACTCAATATCTCTAACTGGTGGTAGACCTGGAAGTTCTTCAGGAAATACGTCTAAAAATTCTTCAACTACCTTCGGGATCTGAACTTCTTCCATTACCGTTATTACTCCCTGCTCATGCTGAGTTGCCTCTGATCTGACTAAGGTGAATCTCTCCATGCCTGGAATATCAAAAGATACACTCCCTCTACGACAATCTATTGTCGCACGACTGTCTTTCAGCCAGTCCATGCCTAAGATAACGTCGAAATTTCCAACAAAAAATTCTATCAACCGGGCAGGTAAGAAATGCTCGCAAACTACAACGCTACATGCTAAAATAACTCTACTAACTCCTACGAGCCCATTACTAGTGAGTATATTCAACCTCCCTGGCAATGCCTCAAACTCCATTCCTAGTCGTGTCGCAAATTGTGCAGATATAAATGAATGGGATGCTCCCGAATCAAACAATGCTACTGCGGGATATGAGGCAACAATAATGTTACCTGCCACAACATCTCCTGATGCCAATGCCTCTTCTAAGGACAGAGTAAATGCCTGCCCTCGACCTCCTTGCTGGTTCCCATGCTGCGGCCTAGCCTGATGTTGCTGCTGGCCCATTCCTTGATGATGCTGGGGTGGTCTATGCTAGTGTTGCTGCATCGACGGTCCCTGCTGCCGAAACATCTGAGCCTGCGGTACTAATGGACGCTGTGCCAACGGCCTTACTGCTATCGCTGGTCCTCGATACTGGCCTGCCCCTGGTGCTGGCAGAGCAAAAAACTGTTGCCCTGGTCCTCCTGACCTCGAATTCATGGGACATGTGGTAACCCGGTGGTCTGGATTTCCACATATCAGACACAGTCCATTCAATGTCCGACACACATCTCTAGTGTGCCCCATCTTCCCACAATAAGTACAGCCCGTCGGGGGTTGCTGGTTCTTCCTCTGATGCTGTTGCTGCTGTCTTGGTGGTGCTGGGCCTCGTATCGCCACATCGTGGATACGAATGCCAGTGGATGGTGCTGTTGTTCGGGGCGCTGCTCCCCCTCCTCCTTCAATCTGACTGTGGGACCTCTTCTGACCCCCAGTCCTGGTCACAAGCCTCTGAATGGTGATCTCATGCCTTCGAGTCGCCGTCAATACTTCGTCAAAAGTTTGGTAATTGTGCCCCTCTATCAATTGCAGGAGTTCAAGATGAAACCATTGGTGAAACCTTATAGCCCTCTGGCTCTCTGTCGCTACCATCTCTGGGGCGAATCTACTCAATCTGCAGAACTCCGCTGCATAAGCATCTATAGTTTTGCTGGCCTGCCTGAGGTTGATAAACTTCTGTTGTAGCTCAAACTGCGCCACAACTCCATAGTACTTGGTCTTGAACCTTGCAGTAAAATTGTCCCAAGCCACAGGACGTCTAATGCCTACTTCCTCTGATTCCCACCAATCACGCGCGAGATCCTGAAGTAACAACTTTACTAGATCCATACGTTCTTCTGCCGGTACCTTAGCTGCTGTCAGAAAAGCCTCCATATCCTTAAGCCATACATATGCTGAGATGGCATCCTCCGTGCCCTCGAAACGGCGGGGGTTGTACTTGCAAAACCTGGCTAATGCTCCTGAATCAGTCCTCACTCCTCTTTCCAAAGCCGTCTGCGGTCCTTGGTTGAGCAACACATTCTGCTCTTGTAGCTGAGTGTGCATGCGCTGCTGGGCCAACATCTGATGTTACTGAACAGCCATCATTCCTCTCATAATCTCCAAAAGGGCTGGTGTGTCCACTTCCACAGGAGTAGATGGAACTATGGGTGGTTTGGAACTTCTGGATACTGCGGTTCAGCTGCTGGTTCTACTATCACTTCTTCTTGGATAGTCTCCTGAGGTGAGACTGGCCCTTGTTGCTGACCAACCTGGTCATGTTGCCCATGTTGCCCTTGTTGTTGCTGTCCAGCTCTGACCAATGCGGACGAAGTGCCCCTAAGAAAAGGAACAAGAGAACAATCAAACAACCAGACATGAAGGATCAATGAAGTCAAAGGATACCGGAATGTCAAGCAAGGGTTAAGAATAACGAATCATGAGATCAAGGGGGAACACGTGTGATTGAGACATCCTATAAATCAAAACACCCCACAAGTCTGAAATCAGACATGCATGGGCCACCACTAAAACCTTGTCACGCCCCAGAACCAGAATACTGGAGAGCGGGGGAATGACTCAGCCAGCTACGTATTACGGGTAGATGAGTACCATATAATACGATCAATACTGTCTAACCAGACGAGGGGGTGCATACTACATAAAAGTCTTTCTATGGTCACTTCACATCTATTGTCTCAATCATTCGAACAAGGAAAACAGAAATAGAGAACATGTAAGATAAAGCAGTAAGGCGTCCCAAACGCTCAGTCAAAATGTTCTTGAGATCTGACTTTACAAAACATAGCCAGATGATGAAACAAGTATACACAATTGTTATCAGCTGCAGTCTGATTTAATTACAATTATGCAAAAGTAAGTACAAGACAATCCGACTAACATGTCGGTGCCAAATGGCTAAGTATAAAGTAAATAGCAAAACGAGCGGTGAAGAAAGGGACCCACTCGAGTCCTCCTGCGATCATTCCCCTAGTATTGACCATCTTGGAGGTAGAAGTAAGCTGGATCCTCGGGGACCGGCTCTAAATCTGGCCATACAAAACCAGAGAGGTTAGACCTCTAATAGCAAGTATCACAAGGAAGGACGATATGAAGGACTAAACCAGTAAGTAAAAGAATATAATGATAATAGATCTCTGCTTTCCACTAGGATTCACATCACATCACGACACTTCGAACCAACCTTCCAACCAAACAAGGAAAGAAGTTGGCCCGTCATGTCCTAACATTCTGATCATCCCAATTAGGTAACAGAGTAGTGCAGTACACAAACAAATCATCTTGAACGGCCAATCAACTACTACGGCTTGCTAATGTGAGTTCCAAGTTATCCTGGAATTATGCAATAGGGATTCCTCAGTTCTTACCATGTGCGAGCAAGGCTAGTCTATCCAGTCAATCAATTGCGCCATGCATGAATTAGACGAGTCCCAGCGAGACTCCCGTCATCAATATACAATATACAATAATAATATAAGCAGATACCGCTCCCTGCCCTTGTGGCAGATTTGCCGTATCTGTGGGAACCAGCCGGCCCGTCGGGTACTACTCGTCCCAAGGGGGCTGCCATGTAAGAACTCGGGAATCCATTCTCTCCATGCCATTATTTATTTTATTTAACTTAATAGTCCCTACGTTGAGTAAAATCCCATACCGTGGATCATGGTCATTCAAATGAGTACTTTCGTACGGGGTACGATATGCACAACTCTACAACGATACCAGTGCGGTTAGGTTGCAGGTCTTACATAGCGTAATGCAACAATCCAAACTAACCACGGTAATCATATCTTGACCATAAAGTACACATGCTTCTTTTGTAGAAAATAAATAAATAAATAATTAAATAAATAGATTGAAGCCTGCATGTGCATGTATGTCAATATTCGGGATCAGCCAGTCGATCACAATAGTTCATAACATGAACGTGTCTCATTCATTCATTTCAATAAGACGACTAGCCAGTCTCTTAGTTCCAACTAGGAACGCATGATCAATTTAGTCAAGATACCATCGTCATCAATGGTGACAAGGCATGAAAGTCATTTAGCATTAAATGGGTCGAGTCTATAACTCTCAAGGTCAACTTGCAGGCTTACTAGGTATCCATCAATCAATCAAGACACAGGGCACTAATACACAATCATTAACATGCTAAGATTATCAAGTTCATGTAAAAAGGCATAAGGACATAATAGGAAAATTATCATGCCATCATTTAATGAATAAATAGAAACACCCAGGTCAAGAAGTCACGCCAACCAGTCTATGCTAAGTCCAAAAGTCACGCAAGAATCGTGCGCGTAAAAAGGGTATGCCAAGTCTAGCCTGAAGGAGTGAGCGTATAAAATAATACACGCTGGCAAGCGTGAGCGTGGAAAGAAATCTACGCACGCATAGCGTGAAGGGTAATAAGTAATTCACGTACAGCCTAGTGTGGCATGATAGGAAATTCACGCACGCATAGTGTGAACGTGATAAATAATACACGCACGCACAGGGTGAGCGTGAAAAATAATACACGCACGCACAGAATGAGCGTGATAAGAAATTCACGCACGCATACAAAGATGTGTGCGTAACACAAAATTCACGCACACATGTAAAGACATGAGCGTGACTAAAATCCATGCACGCACGTAAGAACGTGAGCGTGACTCAAAATTCACGCAGACACGTATAGACGTGTGCGTGACTAAAAATACACGCAGACACGTATAGACGTGTGCGTGACTAAAAATACACGCAGACACGTATAGACGTGTGCGTGACTAAAAATACACGCAGACACATATAGACGTGTGCGTGACTAAAAATACACGCAGACACGTATAGACGTGTGCGTGACTAAAAATACACGCAGACACGTATAGACATCTACGTGACTAAAAATACACGCAAACACGTATAGACGTGTGCGTGACTAAAAATACACGCTGACACGTAAGAACGTGTGCGTGACTGGGCTGATGTTTTACGCGAGCACGTAAGAACGTGTGCGTGCAACATCTCCCGAACTCCAAATCCTATGGAGCCTTCGTTCCAGTGCCAGAAATACACGCTAAGTTGGTGGACCAAAACCCATGAACAGCCGAAATACACAAACTTAGATCTAGAGAAAACAAGCCACAGAAACCAAAAATGCCAAGCACTAAACTCTCTCAGGATCATGAGAGGAAGACAAATGAACCATAAAAATGGTTCTCTAAGTGGAAGCAAGAAGCAAGATGTACTTGCCTACTGCTGCTGCTGGTAGGTGGAGAAGTGGTGTGGAAGAAGAAGAAGAAGTAATGGTGAGAATGAGTAATAAAGAGAGAGAGAAGGAGATGTGGCTTAAATAGCAAGGGGGTGGTAGGTGGGAGTTTGGGCCGGGTTGCATTCGGGTCCAACAAGGCCAACCCGAAAAGACTAATTAATGTAGGAATAAAATTGCAGGGAATTAATAAACATGAAAATTAAAGAGCAGCTAATTAATTAACATGAAAATTTAAAGAGCAGATAATTAATTAACATAAAATTAAAGGAATTTAAATACAGGATAATACATGATAAATACTAAATAAATATATTTAAGCAATATACGTATTAAAATACGCATTCTGGGAACGGGGAGTGACAGCATACAACTGGTGCTCTCGGAGAATCTGGAGGACAACTCTGAGATGCTTTTCATGCTCCGCTTCACTCTTGCTGTAGACCAGGATATCGTCTATGAATACGATCACGAACTGATCCAAATAAGGCTTGAAGATACGATTCATGAGGTCCATGAATACAGTCGGCGCATTGGTTGCTCCAAAGGGCATAACAAGGAACTCCCAATGCCCATATCTAGATCTGAAAGTTGTCTTCGGGATGTCCTGTTCTCTGACTCTGATCTGGTGGTATCCTGACCGTAAATCAATCTTCGAGAATACTGTCACTCCTCTAAGTTGATCAAACAAGTCATCTATCCTTGGGAGAGGATATCGGTTCTTGATTGTCACTGAGTTCAAGGTACGATAGTCAACACATAATCTGGACGTACCATCCTTCTTGTTCACAAGAAGCATCGGGGCTCCCAAAGGTGATCCACTAGCACGAATGAATCCTTTGGTTCTGAGTTCTTCAATCATCTTGTACAATATCTCCAATTCTGACGGCGCCATCCTGTAGACTCTCTCTGACACTAGTGCTGTCCCGAGAATCAAGTCGATAGTGAACTCGATCTCTCGCTCTGGCGGCATTCCTGGAAGCTCTTCCGGGAAAATATATGTAAATTCCTCGACTATCCGGGGTAACTGCACTGCTGCTACGGCCATCCGCAATACTGGAGGAGAAGGTTCCACTTCACCTCGAGAAAAGAAAAACTCCGGCTTGCCTAGAATACTAAAAATAACTCTGCCAATATGGCAGTCTATCCTAGCATACTGGTCCTTCAACCAATCTATCTTTAAGACCACATCATAATCGGCCATCGGAAATTCTATCAGCCTAGCGGGAAACTCTCTACCGCTAACCACGATCCGACACGAGGAAAACACTCTATCTACTCCCACAAGACCATTACTAGTAAGTATATTAAGCCTTACTGATAATGACTCGGGCTCCAGTCCTATCTGTGTCGCGAATCGTACAGACATAAATGAATGCGATGCACCAGAGTCAAATAACACTGAAGCCGAAAAAGTGTTGACGAGAATAGTACCTGCCACTACCTCACCTGGCACCACTCCTTCTTCTTCAATGGTCAAAACCAACACTTGACCATGTCCTCTGGGTGCCGGCCCTCTCTGCTGGAATCCTCTCTGCCTATTTTGAACTTGCGCCTGGGCATACTGCTGAGATCTTTGCTGCTGAAAGCCTTGGGTCTGCGCCGGCAACGGCCTCGGGGATAGAAACTGCTGCTGGACTGGTACTGGGGCTGGTCTCCTAACTAATGAACTGGTCCTGGCTGGTGATGAGTCAGTCCTGAACGGGCAGGACCCTACTTTATGGTCCGGTGCTCCACAAAGTAAACATAATCTTCGAGCCTTGCGACATTCTGAAACAACATGCCCAGGCTTCCCATAATAAGAGCAGCCCATGGGGGAAGACTGCTTCTGCTTTTGAGGATACGTCGGGGTTGAATGCTGAACTGACGTAACTGAAGCTGTCCTTCTCGGAGCTCCAATAGTCAAAGCCCTAGCTGCCGGGGCTGGGGCTGATGACTGATTCATCTGGCCGTGAGATCGCTTTTGACCTCCGGTCCTGTCTACTATCCTCTGGGCGGTACACTCAAGCCTCCTCGCTGCCCTCAATACCCCATCAAAAGTCTGATGCTCAAACTGCTCCACCGCTAGCAAAATCTCTAGGTGGAGTCCCTGCTGAAATTGCTGGGCTCTATCGAACTCGGTCGCCACCAAGTTGGAAGCAAACTGACTAAGCCTGGAAAACTCGGCCGTATACCCATCGACCGTCCGTCCCATCTGCTTCAAATTGGTGAACTTGGTCTGTAGATCATACCGAGCTACAGCATCAAAGTACTTGGTCTAAAATCTCTTACGGAATATTGTCCAGGCAATAGGCGCCACTAGTCCAATGGCCTGCGTCGCCCACCAGCTATGGGCTAAATCTAATAACTGCAGACGCACCACGGCCACCTTCTCATCTTCTGGGGTCTTCGCTGCTTCCAATATCACCTCTGTGTCCTGAAGCCATGCATCAGCAGCGATAGCATCTTCGCTGCCATCGAAGAATGGAGGGTTCAGGCGCTTGAAACTCTTCGCTGCACTGTTCCCATGATGTCCACTTCTACCCAGAGCATCTGCCACTGCCTGATACAAGGCATCTCCTCGACGATCCTGCGATGCAAGCAACTCCCTGATAAGTCCCACCAAGGCCCCATCATCCTGCCCTGTGGGCTGGGCTGGCTGCACCGAAGGTTCTGGATCTCCGGAAGGCATGACCCGGGAGGCTGCTCCTGAGTGCTGGACCTGATCTTCTGGTTGTTGTTGGTCCACGGGAGGTGCTTTGCCTTGCTGATCGGCAGGTTAAGGAACAATGCCGCTGAAGAAGACGACATAGGAAACAAGACAGATCAACGATACAAGCATATGATCAGGTCGAGAATCTCAGGGATTAGAAGAGTCGGGCAGAGATCAAGGACGAGTGCTGATTGAGACATCTATTCAGTAAACCCTCACATATCTTGATATACAAGACCTGCATGGGCCACCACTTAAACCATGTAACGCCCCAGAACTAGAATACTGGAGAGCGGGGGCATACATAGCCAGCTACGTATAATAAAATAGAATCCACCCCACTATACTGTCACTGCTGTCTAGATATATGAGGGTTTAACTACAATCCATCAGTCTCCTATGGTCAATAACAAGCCTAATTGTCTCAATCTCAAGCAAGTAAGTAAAGTTACAAGATGTAAGATCGCCAAATATACAATAGTAAGGCATCCCAAATATTACATATCCAGCTGATCATGAAGCTAATCATTACAAAATGTGAGGACTAGCAAGAGTTTAGTCATACATGATCAACCCTAGGATCTGTCAATCATGTTTCAGCCCGTAGGCAGACAGTAATAAGGTATGCAATACGAGCTAACAGGTGCTCGCCGGCTAAACGTCTCAAAATAAGAATTTTAAAATAGAGTGGGAGAGCCAAAAATAAACCCACTCATTGTCCTGGTTACGCCTGGTGGTCACCATCGGGCTGGAAGGTCGGTAGATCCTCTGAAGCTGCTCTAAAATTTGGCCACACAAAATCAGCTGGGCCAGATCCCAGAAAGAGTAAGTACCACAAAGGAGGCTTCACTTAAGAACTAAAACCAGCACATCAGAATTAAATATTAATGGTAGTTACAAAAGAGCTTGGTAATAAAGAATAACAACAGTCATAATGGAGTACGAGGGAACTATTCAAGTAGCCGGGTCACAGCGCTTAAAACCAAACAAGGACCGGGGTTGTAACCCTTCACCTGAATAGAACTCCGTCTCCAATTCCTGTTGGTAAGGTAAAATATTACAAGTATGACGTGGGGTGCAATAATACAATAAACAAAGAGAGGACTCAGAACTGCTCTGGGAGCCAGGTTACAACCTTAAACCAAACAAGGACCGGGATTGTAACCCTTCACCTGAGCAGAACTTAGCCCCTAATCTTTATTATTAAAAGTGACAATCATGCGATCGAGCCTGCAATAATCGAGCACTGAAACTACACCATACAATCGTTCCCGACCAATCAGTGACTATGACTTTCTACATTAGCTAACTAGGGTTATCACAAACATGCAGTAAGATGTTCCTCCAGCCACAAGCCCTGCAGCTAATCCAGGTTATCCAGGCGACTTGGGTTCATTAAGCAGTGCTTCACTCTTTTCCATATATCAGTGATTCTAGACTTGTGCCCTACTCATCGGCAGGCTGCAAGTCCACAATGGTGGCCGGGATAACGGGATCGCCTGTAAATGGGGAAATCTCTCATGACTACTGAATTATTCTAGTTATTAGCCTTAGTTATTTTACGGTAGGTACCCCTGACCATGGAACTCAGGGATCCCCCGTCCTAGACATGATGCAAACATTACCGGTTCAATTGTACAAACACAATCATCCACGGTGTCCAGGCTATCCAATCTTGTCATGACATGCTAGCCGTCGCAACAGCCTTCAAAATGTATATATCATGTCATGTTCACTGTCAAAAGTGCACCACGTCGGGCTACTATCACATCATGTCAAAAGTGCGCCACAATGGGTCACCATCGTGTCAGGAAACAATTAGTTTGGCACAAGCACATATTTAGTAATTAAATATTAGAATGGGCAAGGGCTGTGGGGGACTCATGCGGCTCGAAAAAATTTTCATGCGGCCAGCAGTCACTTGGCCATATGTGGCTGAGCAAAATATATAAGCATGCATGCTTGCAAGCAAATGAATTTAATACATTAATATAATGCATTAAATAATACATTAATACATTAAATATATTATATTAATATAATGTATTATATTAATATATTAATATATTAATATAGTAATAACGAAGCCAAGAAATCTGCCACTAGAGACACCCAAGAAAGACTTGGTGGGGTTCATTTTGAGTTGATGCTGGCACATTAGATTGAAAATAGTTCTTAAATCTTGAATGTGATATTCCTTTAGACGACTTTTAACAGCAATATCGTCAACATAGCATTCGACAATCTTTTGCAAATGATCTCAAAAGATAGTACTCATAGCCCGCTGGTAGGTTGCACCTGCGTTCTTAAGACCAAACGATATGACTATATAACAGTATACTCCACGAGAAGTACGGAATGAAGTATGTTTTTCATCTTTAGGATTCATCCGAATTTGATTATATCCAGAAAACCCATCCATGAAAGAGAACGAATCCACATGTATTGTCTATCATGACATCAGTAATTGGAAGAGGGAATTCGTCTTTAGGGTAAGCATCATTGAGATACTGAAAGTCTATGCAAATCCGAACCTTTCCAGTCTTCTTCAAAACTGGTACAACGTTGGCTACCCAGTCAGGATGCTGTTCTTCTCTGATAAAACCACAAGCTATAAGCTTTTTGACTTTATCATCAATTGCATCCATCATTTCAGGCTTGAATCGTCGTTGCTGTTGTTTGACTGGCTTAGCATTTGACAAGATATTAAGTTTGTGAGTTGCAACTTGAGGATCTAATACCGGTATATCTTCATAACTCCAGGCGAAGACATCTATATATTCACGAATAAGGTGAATTAATTCTTGTTTGCCATTCTCAGAGAGATTTTTGCTAATGAAGATTGGTCGTGATACGCCCTCCTCTCAAATATCGATTTGGACTAGTTGATCCTCAGTAGGTGGCTCTCGTTGTTCAAAAGGAAGTTTCCACTGATTGTCTATCCTTTGTGCCCAAGGGTCTATTTCATGAGCTTCTTCAATGTCATCTTCATCATCTTTCGAGAATTCGGCAGACACCATGTTAGAAGATACTATCACCCTATGAACATGACCAATGCTGGTATCAGAATCCCATGAGATAGAATCAGAAGAGGTAGATCGTTCTCCTTCATCAGATTCAGAAGGTTCTGGAGTTAGAAGTGGTGAAGCATAACCTAATCTCCGCTTCATTTTACTGTGGTATTGTTGTGATTTACCTTTTGGAACAAAAATACGAATAGGAATTCATCTTCCTTTACCACTGTTAAGGCCTGTTCTGAAATCATAGCCCATTTTATGGATGATTGCTTTAGATTGTGGACTATAGCGACGTAATTGTAGCCTTCCTGTATCATCTCTATTATCATTATAGAGCATGATTTTTTGTTCCTCTCTTTTATTAAAAAGTATAGGCCTTTCATCTTTCTTTCGAGACGGTACTAAAAAGTACGACTCTTGTATTGAATCCAATGATACCATATTTTACAGAGATGATACGACTCATATTGTAAGTGGTTTAAAGCTATCTAGCATATCCAAGTAACATTGAGTATAGTAAGAGACATCAATATACTGCAAATGAGATGCTTTATTGATTTTTACACCATCATTTACAATAGGACCTTTAGCCTTAACAAGCTTAGTCAGATTGATGACAAGAGGAGGAGAAGAAGAACGAGAAGGAGGAGGGGGCTTCTTACGACGAAGGTCGATTTTAAGCGGCTCAGAAGAGGTGAGTTTCCTTTGTTCCTGACTATCACCAGGAAGCTGCTTCTCATGGGAAGGAAGATAGATAGTCAGTGGTTTGGAAGACTGAGGACAGGAAATACATCCTTTGACAGGGATCACCAGAGTATCATTTGGTACGCCTTTCTGTTCTTTATCCGTGTCTATTGCCAGTACCACCTTCATGAATTCCTCTTTATACATGCGAGAGTCGTTGCAGTATGCTTCAACTCCTTTGAAAGGATTCAGGTCTGCAACCTCTTTTTGGACTTCTCCATTACCATCTACATATTTGAAACATTAGTGGAGAGTAGAAGGTACAATATTGTGTTCATGGAGGAATGGCCTTCTAAACAAAGCATTGTATGAGCCATGATTGTCAATTACATAGAAAGTCACCTTTGTATGAAGATTGCCAATTTGAAGTTTCAAGCGTATCTTCCCCAAAGGTTCATTTCTTCCTTGATTGAACCCCAAGATGGTAGTGATAGTTGTAGAAAGATTATGCACTGGGATCTTCAAAGCATCCAACAAAGACTTCGGCATGATACTAAGAACAGACCCTAGGTCAATCAGAATGCGATCAATTTCATGGTATCCACATACCCCGTGAAATAGAGAGGCCGATCATGACGATTGTCTTCTAACAACATGTCATCTTGTATAAAAGTAATGTTGGGCATTAATTCAAATACACTATGATAATGTACACAGCTGACTTGCTCATTTTTAGGTTTTTTGAGAAGAGTAAGACAAGTGTCAGGCTGCATCAGAGCTTCACTTAACGTCTCTCGAGTTTCTTTTGAGAGACGTAAGAGTTCAAAGATTGACAATCTTGCTAGAGTATTGGCTAATTGAGCCAATATGTCAAAATTATATGGTTTTTCAAGTCCAAGAGATGAAGACTTCTTCAATGCTTTGTCAAAACGGATTGGTTGTTTTCCTTTGTCTGTTGATGTCGGTTTAGGGGGAGTCGGTTCCACTACCGACAAGGATGTAGATGGTATATTCTCAGCAGGAGAAGATGATGTAGGAGGAGCATCAGGAGATAGGGCAGAATTTTCTTGAGTTTCGGGACATTCCCAAAGATAGGGTTTCCCAGATCTAGTGCCAATTAGACTTTCTTCTTCCGCTACTGGTTCAAAGGATACTATAGAAGCATGGAAATAAACAGGAAATCCTATGTGGCTCAAGACTAGGAGAGTTTCATGCGGCTCAAAAGTTCATTAGAGTTCCATGCGGCTCAAAAGTTCATTAGAGTTCCATGCGGTGCAAAAGTTCATTAGAGTTTCATGCGGCTCAATAGTTGCCAACATAACCATGCGGCTCAAGTAAAAGCCACGTGGCCTTATGCGGCTCACCTCTACAGCTGGCCATCAAGCAGCGGCCTCATTTAATGCTCTGACGCAACAAGGTGGTTCTGACATAAATGTGAACTGACAGCTCTGACATAAATCTACAATAATGACTCTGATATAAAGGCGTGCTCCTAGGGAAACAAAGAAAATCTTTATAGATAGCACGATCCATCAAATCCCAAAGTCTTCTATACGACTTTGACACATGGCCAACCGCATGCGGTATAAGTAGAGGCCACCCCCATGCGGCCGCTACTCTTATGCGGCTCGGATCATGGGACCATCTCCATGCGGCTCAAATATTGAGAGGCCACGCCTATGTAGCCTTGACACGTGGCCATCCTTATGCGGTTCAGTGGGAAACCACCCTCATGCGGCTCAAATTTCAGAGACTACGCCTATGCGGCTGCTACATTCATGCGGTTCAAATCCTGAGAAGCCACCCTCATACGGCTCAGATTTTGGACGCCATACTTATGCGGCTGCCACCTTTACGCGGTTCAAATCCTGAGAAGCCACCCTCATGCGGCTCTGTCAAGACACCCTGTCCCTGTGGCTCGCGGTTAGGACACGTGACAGAAGATCAGTTCCCCCTGCGTCCCTACGGCTCGCAGTATAATGATGGTTGGACACGTGGCACCAAATCAATCAAGATTTATCCACTCAGATTTGTTACTATCAACAAATCCCAACAACCAAATTTAGTGCAATCATCATAATTACCCGGATCAAATCAGATTTATTACAATCAAGCAGATTGAACACGTGGCAGGAGATCCGAGCTTGTCATAACAAATCACGAAGATTCGTGGCAATCAATATTAATTGCCCATACGGATTTGGCGCAATCAACATTAACTGCCCAGATTTGTTACAATCAAGATTAATGGCCCAGATTAATCGCCAACAAAACAGGATAAAGGAAAATGGTTATTAATCCCCAAACCGCCGACTCTTCAAGGGGCAATCATTGCAAATCCTAATGATCGCACCCCACTCCTATAAATAGTGAGATGCCATTCCCTTGCAAAAGACCGCCCTGGCTGGACACACAGAGAAACAAAGACACGCATATAAGAGTCTTCCCACACATTCCGAGAGCATTTTTTCATCAGAGCCAAGGCTACGTCCGATCGTCCAAGGAGTAAGACAGAGCTGCCGTCGCTTTTTCGAGCCTCTACCGTCACCCCCAGAATCAAGAATAAACAATCGTACTTAGATTGCTGTACCTAGGTTTTCATTCCTAGGCTTTCTTTGTACGAACGAGTTTGTATTGTGAGTCTAAGTTCAGTCCTCCTATAAAATTATTCTGCACTTTTACAATCAATGGCAAACACGATGGCGACTCTGCTGGGGACTAACTTCTCTACGGCTGAGGAGTTGGTGACGCAATCGGACGCAGCCAAACTCGGCTCCACTCAACAGATGCTGGTCGCCCGGTTCGACCAGCAGGCGTTTGAAGAAATACTCTCCGACGGGAGTGCTGGCCCGGTCCAGCGGCGAGCCCGCACAAAGAAGGCCCACAGGGAGTGGAGGCCCCAATTATTCGCTCCTCCCCAAACTCTCGAAGAAGTACTCCCTGCTACCCAAAATGACAGGAAAGACTCTCATGCGGCCTCACTTCAGGCCATAGAGGACTCTGCTGTCCCCAAGTCCGGCAGAGGAAAATACTACGATGCCTGACTTGCGGGGGCAAGAGGAACTTTGTGCGGCCTAAGAAAAAGCCGCATAAGGGCGCCAGCCACATGAAGATTCATGTGGCCGCAGAAGCCAGCCGCATACAGAAGGTTCATGCGGCCAGAACTTCCAGCCGCATGAAGGAGGCTCATGCGGCCACGACTGCCAGCCGTATGCAGACAGCCCGCACGGCTACCGCTCCTAGCCGCATACAGAAGGATCATGCGGCCACACATGACAGCCGCATGCAGACAACCTGTACGTCCACCAATCCTAGCCATATACAGAAGGATCATGCGGCCACATATGCCAACCGCATACAGACAGCCTGCACGGCCACCATACCCAGCCATATACTATCTACTCCATGCGGCTCACGGTCAGTCTTCGAGCGCCTCTCAGGCGATCCTGACCCCAAATGCTCTCATGTGCCAATCTCTGTGGACTCTTCCTTCTATGCACTCTCAGGTGCTAGAAGGAAGAAGTCTCGGGCAGCGCAGGCTCGTCGAGCTCAGACAGCTGTCCCAACTTCTGACTATCAGGGCGTCCCGCTGACTATTACGCGGGCCCCTGATGGAATATTGTATAAAACTATCCGTGTCCAGTCCCCGGCGGCCAACGAACGGGATATTTACCAAAAATCTCCCAACAATGATCAGGGGCAAGTACTCGCACTACCCCCATATCAGGGAGCAGGCAGGATGCCAACACACTCATATGCTTAGAACTCCCGGGCCCATAAAACGGGTGACTTGCGCAACATAATTCTTCACAAACACAAGGAAAGAGACGAAGACTCGGTGTACAGAGAGTCCATTCGGGGACATCACTGCACCCATGTCATTGTCAACTGTTGCTGCAATAAGGAGGCAGTACAAAAAGACCGACAGTCCGTCTTCCAACGACTGCAACACCGAAGCTCAAAAGACGAGATGATTCTCGTTGCCACCTGCAATTCTGCTCTAAAGATTCCTGGCAGCAGAAGAGAAAAGAAAACAAATGTCTCCAGTCCAAAAATCTCAACCGGCTTAACCAAGAAACTCTCTTCTAAATGGTTGTCTATGACCGTTGCAGGAGGAGTTTTCCAAGGTACTCGCTCAAAGACAAAATCTGCCACACTTGGAGATTTGTCGTCCACATCTCTGGGAGGCGCTGGAGCCGGAGGTAGCACTCCCCCAAATATCCACGATAATCCAATGTTCCAAGAAGATAATCCAGAGAAAATGGTTCACCCAACAGATGCAGCAGATCCCGACATCCCCGAGGACGTCCCCAACTCTCAAGACGAGGCAAGCTCTGAAGCTGGGGGTACCACTCCTTCTAAGTCCGAACCAGAGGAGAATATTTCCAGATATCCTGACAATTTCTCTGTACAAGGATATGACTCGGAGGGCGCGTCCTCCACCGTTCCTTCCATCTCTCCTCATGTAAGGACGGTGTTCATGACGGACAGCAACCAAGATGGTCCAAGTGATCGCCAACGCATCGACACTCTGGAAGCCATACTTCTTACCATGGTCAAATCCGTGGACGAGATCAAAGCGGCCCTTCCAACTCTGTAAGGAAGAACACTTGGCCAAACAAATATGGGACCCGCGGCCAATGCGGACTCGAACTCAGCCGTACCAAACCCGGGTGATAATCCTCCTGAAATATCGGCTTCCACCGCTGCATACGAGGCTAGGGAGGCAAGAAGAGAGGTCCAGGAGCTCCGGGCCACGTTCCACGCCCAAAAAAACTGCCAGGACCTCAGGATACGACAACCGTATCCTGCTGCATAGAGAGGTGTTCCCTTCCTACCAAGATATAAACTATTCAACATCAATCCGTATGATGGAAAGACATCTGCAAGCAGGTACATCACCTACTTCGAAGTCACAACCGACCATCTGCCTCATGACGATGCCATCCTTACAAGGTTGTTCATTAGAGCGTTAGAAGATGTCGCCTTCGACTGGTACCGCAACTTGTCGGACAACTGCATCCATTCCTTCACTGGCTTCAAACATATATTCCTGGAGAGGTTCTACGAAGTAGGACAAGACGTGACAATGTCCACCCTCATGGATGTTGTCCAGGAAGAAAAGGAGCTGACAAGGAACTATATCGAGCGGTTTCGTCAAACCGCGATAAAGTTACCTTCCGGTAATCCTGATTCCTCCTTAATTGAAATTTGCCAAAAGAGGCTGCTTCCCACAATCAGCCTCTGGATGGGCGAAAGTCAATTTAAGGATTGGAAGACTTTCTTTATCAGCGCCACTAGCACAGAAGACAAGTTGAAGAAAGCTCGCCAACTGGGATTACACGTATCGGAAGGAGAGGACAAGGGCAAACACCCTAATGCCAACAGAAATAATGGTGGTAACCCCTCCAACAATCGAGACAATAAGGGCAAACAAGCTATGGTGGCCGACACATCTCCAAAGCCTGAACCGCAGCCGGCAGAGAAGCAGTGGCCTCAGATAACCTACTCCTTCGAGGACGACCATGTTAAGCCCATCTTGGACATGCTCATACAAGGAGGCCAAATTTAGCTCCCTCCACCAAGGCGTGAACCTCGTCCTGCAGAGATGGAGAGCCCCAAGTACTGCCACTACCATTGCTATGTCCACCATGCTATACAAGACTGCTACCAACTGAAGCGATACATCCAGCATCTCATCGATTCTAAGGCCCTGGCCATTGATTTTGAAGAGGTGACCGTAGCAGCCAACATGGTGTCAGTACAATTCGGCAGCTTCCCTCCGACAAAGACTCAAGATGGAGTAGTACCCATCCCCAGAGCAAAGTAGGAGGTCGCTAATCTTCTACCTCTCCGAGACCAGGCTGCTGGTCTAGTGCCCCTTACCACATCACGGAGGAAGATTATGTGGGTCCATTCGGACCTGGTACCTGAAGTGGCTCAGTCCGTACCACCCTCCACCAGCAAGAAGAAGAGTAGAAAAGTCAAATCATGCCACACAATCTCGGCAGAGGTCGAAGAAGCTACTGCTGTTGTTATCCGCTCCGGCGCACAAATCCAACATCCATCAGGTAACTCGGCTGAAGATCATCAAACAGCTACTGCTGATGCTCCAGGACCTTCTCAACCTCCGATGACCGACAAGCCTAGGCCGAAGGAGACTCGCTTCGACAAACCGCTCCGAAAAAAGACGCCTCATGGGCTGGAGAGGCCCTACAACTTTGACATCTTGGCATAATTGGCCAACACACCGGCCAAATTATCGCTATATGAGTTCCTGAGGCTCTCCAAAGATGTTCGTGTCGTACTGAGTGAGGCACTCCAGAATACCGACGCATATCTAGCTCAGTCGAATCTCACTGGGAAAAACTCGCCTGCAGATCCCCAGGACAGCGCTTGCTCAGGTTCAATGCCGAACATTATCTTCACTCTGTAGGATACGCTTATCAAGACCAACCCGTACGATCGCCCTCTGTATTATACTGGGTACATTGGCGATATCAAGGTGGATCGGATGCATATTGATCCCGGTTCTTCCATAAGCATCATTCCGAAGAGCCTACTACACCATCTGTGCATTCCAATGCATCACCTGACGCCGACGAGCACCACCATCAGCGGTTTCAATTCAGACAGAAGCTATCCGATCGGGAAGATTCGCTTGAAGTGCCAAATCGACGACCTTCAGTCAGAAATGACCTGTTATGTCATAGATGTGGACACTTCCTACAATATTCACCTGGGACGTCCTTGGATACACGATTATATGATCGTGCCCTCTATACTACACCAGTGCTTCAAGTATGTCGACAAGCACGGCTTCATGAGGACAGAATTTGCCGACATTGATCCCTTTACCGGGGTCGAATCCTACTACTCCGACTCATGCTTGTACGAGAAGTCGAAAAGGCACCTTGTCGAAGGAGATACTCAAGCTCCAACTGAGGCGACAACTGGATCGGAAGAACCTCTGACGATCCACCATCAAGCCCGCAAACCTGGCATAACTGCACCACTTACAGCCACTCTGCGTAAGGATGCAATCAGCCTCTCTGCACAAGAGGGACAGATGATAATCCGGCTGCCAAGGTCTGGCCAAGCGCCAAGACCCATGACAGAGCCACTGACAATCAAGCTGCCTAAAGCTAGCCAGCAACAAACATGGGAGCTCAACCCCTCCATCAAGCCGATGACAATTTGCCTTCCCAAAGTAAATCGGCAGCCGAGCGCTAAGCCGGGGACTGCTAGCCAGCCAACAACTCCCCGCCTAGCTCCGAGCACCAAACTGGGGGTCGCTAGTATGCCAACAACTCCAAGTTCTGCTCCGCCTATGGAGCCCCAGATGATTAAGCTGCCCAAATCATGTTCTCAGTCTTCATTGACACAGGGGGTGACTGAAGAAGAGTCAGAGCTGGCCAAGTATGTGGCTGCTCACCCTGGTGTTCCATCCGCAGATAATGTAATCCCACTGGAAAAGATACCTTATTTCATCAATAAAGGGTTATCTTTGAACTACTTAGAGCTTAATAAGCTTTGTACAATATATGCTATGGAACACGGTATAGGCACCCACCTGCACACACAGATGACAAGTGTCTACACCGCAAACCAACTTACTCTAGTGGAAGACGCTTATCGCGTAATCGAGGGAGAGGATCATCCAATCATCTTCGGCCGGAAGAATGATCCACAGCCCTTCAGGATAGAAGAAGTTGAGCTCGAACCCGACACCGGAAGATTGCCCCTTTATCTGTATAGTTCCCGATCCAAGTACCTCATGCAAAAATGGGGGTATGATCTGGAGACCACGCCAGGCTTGAACTATGGCACTGGACGACGATTACCCTTACAATTGCCTATTCCAGCTGGGAAACTACGGGATTACTACAACAAGACCAGATGTGGGCTAGGTTATGTTACACCGGTAACGACCCCTGAAAGCTCAGATGAGGAATACGACTGGCATTCATACTCAATCGGATCACCAACTTCTGATTTGGATGTCAGCATCGGGGAAGTATTCAGACAAGTCTTATCCGTCAATATGGCATTTGCCGACGCCTACGAAGAAGATAAAGACATTCCTGAACTTCTTGAGTTGGAGCCATGGGCACAACAGCTAGATGCGCAATGGAAGAAGCGGTTCAAGCAAAGAGAGCCTCCCACCGAAGATGATGTTGTGCAAGTCGATCTTGGTGATGAGTCTTCTCCAAAGCCCTTCTTCGTCAGCAAAAGTCTGAAAGACGAAGAGCGGAAATTGCTACTACAACTCGTCAGAGAATACATCGACATGTTCGTCTGGAGCTATGAAGACATGCCAGGACTGAACCCCGAAGTTGCACTTCACAAACTCAACATCTGTCCGGACGCAAAATCGGTCAAGCAACAGCAACGACGATTCTGCCCCGATATTATGAATGCCATTGAAGCTGAGGTCAACAAACTGATAGCCAGCGGCTTTATCCGCGAGGAACAGTATCCAGACTAGGTCACCAACATAGTACCAGTCCTCAAGAAGAATGGAAAGATTTGAATCTGTATCGACTTTCACAATCTGAATGAGGCGTGTCCAAAGGATGAGTTCCCCCTCCCTATTAGTGACATCATGATTGACAACACCTGTAGCTTTGAGCGTATTTCATTCATGAATGGTTTTTCGGGGTACAACCAAATCAAGATGTTCCCTGATGACGAAAAGCACACATCATTCCGAACACCAATTGGCACATACTGTTACACGATCATGCCTTTTGGTTTAAAGAATGCTGGCGCCACCTATCAAAGAGCTATGAGCGTCATCTTTAGAGACCACTTGTGCAAGACAGTGGAATGCTACGTCGACGACATCGTCGTCAAGAGCTGCTATAAAAAAGATCATCTGCATGATCTGAGGACGGTGTTCGACCTGATGCGAGCGTACAATTTGAAAATGAATCCCACGAAATCCTTCTATGGCGTATCCAGCAGGAAGTTCTTGGGTTTTATTATTACTGCCCAGGGAATCCACATAGACCCTGAGAAGACGAAGGCAATCATGAAGATGGATCCCCCGAAAAATCTTTGCGAACTCAGAGGCCTTCAAGGAAGGCTGGCCTACATTAGGAGGTTTATCTCTAACCTCTCCGGACGATGTCAACCATTCACCCACCTTATGAAGAAGGGTGTTTCATTCGTATGGGATAAAGAATGCCAGCGCGCCTTCGACAGCATCAAAAAATATCTGTCGAACCCTCTAGTCCTGGTAGCCCCGGTTGCTGGAAAACCATTCCTACTCTATGTGCACGCAATAGAGCATTCTCTTGGTGCTTTACTAGCGCAAAACAATGATGTGGGCCATAAGCAGGCTATATATTACCTCAGTCGAATGATGATGGGGCCGGAACATCGATACACTGCCATGGAGAAGGAGTGCCTTGCTCTGGTGCTTGCCATTCAAAAGATGCGACACTATGTCACGGGACAAACCATCCATGTCATATCAAGAGTCAACCCCCTCAGGGTTCTCATTATTGTCTCCCTATCACATGATCTTCATCCCACAGAAGGCCGTTAAAGGTCAAGCTTTGGCAGACTTCTTAGCAGCTCATCCAGGTTCGGAGTCAACCAGAATAGACAAGGAGATTCCAGATGAGGTCGCTGATTCAAATGTGGCTTCCCACGATACTGTATAGCGAATGTTCTTCGACGACAATTCTAGAACTGGGCCCAAGGGCAACATCGTCGCTGGAGTCGGAGTGGTGCTGATTTCTCCCTCCGGGCTGGTGATCAATCGGGCTTATTCCCTCACGGAGCCCTGCTCAAACAATGTGGCCGAGTACAATACTTTGGTCATTAGCCTCCGACTTGCGAAGGAGCTGGGGGTAGAGTACCTTGAAGCATACGGCGATTTGCAGCTAATCTTTAACCAGATCCGGGGCTCATACGAAGTGCGTCATGAAGACATGATCCCCTATCACCAAATAGCGATTGACATCATCTCTTCCTTGGAGGGGTTCTTCATAGAACACATTTCCAGGCTCCAGAACATTGAAGCCGATGCCCTAGCAGGCCTTGCCGCTTCCTTAGCAGTTCCGAATCATGCTCACCACTTGGTTGACATAATAGGTCGTGAATTGGTCTGTCCCAAGGATAATGTTCAATGTATTGAGAGTTACTCCGCTCTGACTGTCGACGAAGCACCAGACTGGAGACAACCATTCGTCGACTTCATTGTCTACGACATCCTGCCAGAAAATCTGAAGGAAGCCACTTCTATCAGAAGGCGTTCCCTCCGATTCTTATATGATACGGAGACGAAAATGCTATATCGATGATCATACGATGGATTACTGCTTCGGTGTCTGTCAAATACAGAAGCTAAAGAAGCCGTGCATGAAGCTCATGATGGCATCTGTGGGGCCCATCAGCCTGGCCCGAAACTACAGGATTGCCTTCGCCGAATGGGCTATTACTGGCCCACGATGGTTGCAGATGCAATAGACTATACAAGAAAGTACAAAGCCTGTCAAGTCCATGCAGATTTCATCTACCAACCATCCGAGTTTCTACATCCGACGGTGGCATCCTGGCCATTCGAAGCATAGGGAATGTACATCATTGGTCCGATCACTCCGCCTTCGTCCCGAGGACACCGCTTTATACTCGCAATCACAGATTACTTCTCCAAATGGGCGGAGGCTATTCCGCTGGCAGAAGTCAAGACTTCAAACGTGATTAGCTTCCTCAAGCATCACGTCATCTATCGCTTTGGACTACCCTGAAGGATCATCCACGATAATGGTCCGCAGTTCGCAAGCCATGCCTTCTATCGGTTTTGCGACAAATACCGAATCCAGAATATTGCTTCAACACCATACAACCCGGCGGCTATTGGTCTGGCTAAAGCATTCAACAAAACTATAATCAAGCTGCTCAAGAAGTTCGTGTCTTCCAACAAACACGACTGGAATGAGAAGCTTGGCGAATGCTTATGGGCGTACCGCACTACAGTACGGACGGCCACTGGGAACACACCATTCTCTTTGGTATATAGAAGTGAGACAGTTCTTCCATTGGAGACTCAAATCCCCTCACTCTGTGTCGCTCTCACCTACCGACTGACGACAGATGATAATCACCATCGCCGGTTACAAGAGTTGGAGTCCCTAGATGAGAAGCGCCTGTTAGCTCAACAACGAATTGAGCTGTATCAAGCCCGAATCTTCGGAGCTTTCAACAAGAAGGTTAAAATCAGAACTTTCCAAGTGGGCGATCTCGTTCTGGCAGTTCGGAGGCCGATGGTTATGACTCACAAAACCGCCGGCAAGTTCCAGCCAAAGTGGGAAGGCCCGTTCATCATCGATGTTGTATTCTCCAATGGAGCTTACCGCCTCGTAAAACAAAATGGAGACCTGCTCATGTTGCCCATCAATGGCAAGTTCCTAAAGAAGTATTATGTCTGAAACGAAATCCTTGAAATCTCCCAGGGTGTTGAGTTATGTACCCTCTGGTACCGCTGAACTAACATTCTGACTCCAAATCTTCCAGGGTGTTGAGTTATGTACCCTCTGGTACCGCTGAACTCACATTCTGACTCCAAATCTCCCAGATTATTGGGTTATATACCCTCTGGTACCGCTGAACTCACATTCCGACTCCAAATTTCCCAGAATGATGAGTTACGTACCCTCTAGTACCGTTGAACTTACATTCTGATCCCAAATCTCCCAGATTGTCGAGTTATGTACCTGCATGTACCGCTGAGCTTACACTCTGATCACTACAGATGAATTTATATCGTATCTTTTAGGTAGTAAGTCATGTATGATCATACCTCTGAACTTTTTTTCTAAAAGAGATCCCTCCTCATGATCCAATACCCGTACTTTCAGTGCATAAACAGGGTAACAGATCCACAAATTTCCTGAAACAACCACGTCGATGTTACTTCTGAGTTGTTTCACTTCCATAAAAAACAAACCGCCCCTCACATAGAACTTCTACGTCCTCATTACCTCTGAGTTGTTCTATGTACCTTTCATGGAGCCCACTCCTGCCATGTCCTCATTACCTTTGAGTGGGAAGGCTCCATCGAAGAAACCCTCATATTTACCATGTCTTCATTACCTCTGAGTAAGTATGTTAGTTTTTTCTCGACTTATTATTCGTACCCAAGACCGGAGTATGCCAAGGATAATAGGCCCACAAATGTCCTCTGTTGACCACAAATACTGTACTAAGTTTCCTAGTACATGCCCCTCATTTCTCATCATGCCCCGGGAGCCCAGCTGCTCCATGGAATTCTTTCTCCTGATACCAGGAACTTCCATGGCCACCTTACTATGGAATTGTTCTAAGTATCCCCATCAAACTTATTATCAGTACCTAAAACCAAGGTATACTAAGGGAAACAAGTCCACAAACAGTCCCCCAGTGGGGCAAATACCACAACACCACAAACGTAATAAGCAATACAAATGAATGGTAGAATAAAATATACTCTTTTATTTGAAAGTCAAAAGTACTACATGTTCTGGGGATCACATCCCTCTCAAGAAAAGAAAAGAAAAGAACAAAAACGAAAGAAGAAAAAAAGCCGACTATGGTTCGGCGATACATAATTCCATGAGACGGTCCCTCAGCAAGGCAGTCGACTGCTCAAACCCCTGCTTGGCCCGACGTTCGGCCTCCTGAGTCAGCCGCTCCGCGTCTTTTAGGTGCGCATGAGCCCGCCAGCCATCCTCGATCTTCTTCAGAGCACGCTCCAGACTAGCAGAAGCTCGGGAGACCTTTTTGGCCTCCTGAACGATCAGTTCTTTATCCGTACGGGAAGCTTCAAGCTCAGATTCCAGGAAATCCAGCTTCCTCTGGAGCTCGAGGATCTGCTCCCTTGTATCGACTATTCCACGAGAGACGGCCGCTTTTCGAGCCATGCAATCCTCGCTCCTGCGGCTCAGCTGGTCATACTGAAGAGATAGGTCGCCAAGGTCCTTTATTATAATCGGCTTGGACGTATCTCGTGTAACCCTTACCTTCTCCAGCACAGTGATAAGGAAGCCCCGCTCCTGATCTATTGCTGCAGACAGATCAGCTTATCGCAGCACTTGAAACTGGGCTACGAGCTGATCAGCCTCTAAAAGTTTGGGCTCCAGAAGCGCAGCTATCCCTGCCCCACCAGGGAGGGTTTTAAGAATGTCAATCTGGCCTCGGGCGCATTGTCTGGCCAAGGCAAAGGGGTCCCCCGCTCCACAGCAGCTTCGACCCCTCTCTTCAAGTGGCGGTAAAAACTGTCAACTACATCCTGTGATGCCTCATCCAGAACTTCCGTAGAGGACGGCATCAGGGGAAGTGTAGCTGGCAGTGTCGAAGGAGATGTGCCAGAACTTGCCACCCCTGCCACCAAGGAAACAAATTCTGAGCGAAAAGATGCATGGATAGCAGCTAACTCCTCCTCCGCGGCCCGGAGAACCTGGATACTCGGCAAGGCGGAGAGGTCGACCCCCGAAGCCATATGAGCAGAAGAGGACGCATGGACCATTGCTCCCTGCCCCAGCTGCGTTGCCATCCGATATCCCGAACTCGATCCAGTGGGAGGCCCCTCAATATAAGTCGGAAGAGGAGGGGGCACACTCCCTCCCACCAGATCCCCGTTGGTAGAGCCTTCTCTGAAAATATCCATCATTGGCAGTGAAGAGGCAGGACCTGTATGTCCAGAGCAACCATCAATCAGCATAACCCGAAGGATGTGATGATAGAGCAAATGGGCCTCCTCACTAGTCAAAATTTGGCTTATCTTACCAGAGGAGGGTTGTGGAGGCTGAGGCTCTCTCACAGCCGCCATAGTCCCCTCACCAGCAACCTCCAAGGTGAATTCAGCTGGCTCTTCTGCCCCAGCCGCCCCGGAAGGAGATACGACTGGATCAGTGTCACCCTGCTAAAATTCAGCAATCTCGGGGACGGGTTCAGCGGAGCCCCCGTCGCCCTGGGTCGAGACCGCAGCAATGTGAGATCCCTCAGCCGCCGTCGAGGGGACCTCGATAAAAATAATCTCGGCACATATGTCACTAATCAAAGTATTCAGGGCCGGATTGACTTCAGAAACAGCGGCCGGTTCCCAAGAGTCCGACTCTTCCGACGCCTACAGAGAAGAGAAAAATGATTAGGTCATAGTTCAGGAAAAGAAGGGAATAAAAAAGGAGATGGTCGCAATTCAATTCACCTTCGAAATGGCGTCACCACCTTTTCCTCTCTCCTTAATGAACAGCCCGCGGTGTCATACCGCAGCCCGCTTCACGGAGAAGGTCTCGCCACCAATAGAATCACGCCTGCCTCGCTTGTATGATGGGCCAGACACAACAGGCGGCTGATCCGCTACCATCTCATCAGGTACAACAGGCGGCTGATTCGCCACCATCTCATCTTGCACAACAGACGACTGATCCGCCCCAACACCTTCCACAGGAGGGGAAGAATTCTCTGCATCGTGCTCGTCATTCTCTTCATCCGTATTGGTGGACTCCGAGTCAGGCACGGAAACTGTGTTCGCCCTCCTCTTCCTCGTCTTAGACCCCTTGGGCTTCTCCGCTAAGCTAGTACCCACAATGAAGCTGGTACTCGAATCAAAATTAACGGGAGGCTTGCTCGCCGTAACATGGTATAGGGCCGCCATATACAAAATCTCCTCTGGCGCCTCACCATCTGGAACCGAAAAGGTGGTTCGGGTATGAACCGTGTCATAATAATGTCATGCCCTGATACCATCTAGGACGCTACCTTCAAAGCCCAGGCAAGAGCTGGGACTGTTAAGGAATAGCTGGCTATACCCGAACTGGCGGGAGAACCTGCTGGGCAAATAGGGCTCCAGGTAGATGTTGTTGCGGTTACGATTTAATAGGTGCGCTGGACGGATATTACGCAGCCAAAGGAGCATTTTTCAGGCAAGAGGTGAGGAGGTCCGGTACCATCAACATGTACGCCCCTCACTTCTTCAGCGGTAAAACGAGGAACAGACACAAAAAAGTCGTATCCGTCCACTCTCGCCAGCGCCCTCCGACAGGCTGGCATGGTGCTGTACTCCCAGGACTGATGGTGGAATCAGAAAATGAAAGCGTTATCAGCCGTAAAGCCGTCTTCTGCTCCAGGCCCCATCAAAGGCCGACAGTGCATTAACAACTACCCCATCAGATAATGGTATGGCAGCTCTATGCACTCAAAATCTATCGTCGTGTCACGGGCGATGACCTTGGACGAAAAGACGCGAAGGCCGTGGTGTATGCTGCACACCATGTCCGGAAGAAGGGCCAGTCTGGCCCCAAAGACCAACTTTACGGCAGGGAGGATAAAGTGGCAGCTGATCCTCTCAATGGAACCCGCCCCTCCTGAGACTATGCAGTTCCGTAGCCACACCATCAGGAATCCTGTAAGGAGCGGCTTCTCTGACAGTCGCTGAGTACTTTGATAAAAATAACTGAAGGAGTCAGTTTGACTCCCAAATGTGTCGCCCGTGGACTTCGATCTCTTGGCAGTCGACGCCAGGTTTTGTACCTCCGCCGGGGTTTGAGGATCTCGGGAAGAAACCCGGCCTGAGGTGCCTAGTGTGAAAAGGTATGAGACCCAGGACGTGGGGTGAGGAATGCTCCCTTCCGAGCTACCATCCTTCTTGATGGCCGTCTGGTGACAAGTACTGTGGTGACATAACAATTCCCGATATACGGCAACAAAGCCTGGGAACTGCCGATCCAAATCCTCGAGCTCATCGCTCGTAGGGATGTACACTTCAAAGACTTCTTTTCCCCCAGGGCAGCTTGGAGATAACGTACATCTCATGGAGAGCGAGTCCCAGCTCCCCTCCAGGCGTGAAGAAGGTTCCCGTCCGCCCGTTGTACATCTCCAGAAGAGCCATGAACAGCGGCTTATTTATGGGTAGACCATGACAGGTGCCCCGAATGGCGTAATAGAGGCCGATCTCACGCAGGGGAGTCTCATAATTCTACAAATTCCACGTGGTCAAGTTGGCCCACGCAGGAATGGGGTTTATCCAGTTCAGCAATGCCAACCGACCGACGGGATAGGACCCTTTCCGAGCAAGCTGGTTCAAGAAGGTATCAGCTTGAGAGAACGTAAAATTGGGACCCGATACATTTATGAAGGTACCCGGAGCCAGTCCCATCATGTACCGACTGACCGGTTCCCTTTTCGCATACGCTGACCCCAAATTCCTGTTGTAACAGATGTTTCCTACAATCATTCCCGATCTGCTTGGAGTCAAGGAGTCCACCATCTTTCTGTCCAGCGGTAACATGTTGAACCATGATAGAGGAAAATGGCGCTCTATCGGAGGGATACGGATCTCCACCCCGTCAAGAGTAAAGTCCCAACTCTCGAATATATCCAGCACTTGGAGGTTCTTTACAAACAAAGCATCCCCAAAGAAGAACGCCGGCTTCAGGTATTTTCCCTCCAATTGCCCCGAGTTCATCATGGCACAGAGAAAGTAGAAGGGTTGGTTCTTGATAGCATTCAGCCTCTCCAAAGGCTCGTCTGTGGAAAGCTGGTTCGTTACATATTGGACTAAGTGATCGAATCGCACACCCACATCAGACTGGGACGAACCCACCAGGGGTTCTCCAGCTGGATTGACTGGCAGATTCACTAGAGAAAGACAAAGAGAAACAAGATTAAAAGATGGCTAAACAAAACCACCTAGTACTTTTAGGCTTATGTGGCCCAGTCCACATGAGCTTATGCGGCTCTGTTTAGCGCGAGCTTATGCGGTTCTGCTTAAAAGAGCTTATGCGGCTCTGTCTGAACATGAGCTTATGCGACACTAATTAGCGTAAGCTTATACGACTTTGTTTAGCGTGATCTTATGCGGTTCTGCTTAGCGCAGCCTCATGCGGCCCAGTTCAGATGAGTTCATGCGGTCCTGCTTAACAGAGCCTCATGCAGCCCAGTTCAGATGGGCTGATGCGGCTTGGCTCAGCGCAGCTTCATGCGGCATTGTTTCGATGGAGCTTATGCGGTTTTGATTAGCAGAGCCTTATGCAGCCCAGTCTAGATGAGCTTATGCGGCATAGTTCAAATGGAGGCTTATGCGGTCCTGTTTAATAGGACTTCATACGGCTCAGCTCAGAGGGACTTATGCGGTTCTGTTCAACAGGCCTTTATGCGGTTCAAATTACAAAGTGCTCATACGGTCGCATGACGGCTATCATACGGCTCGGACATGGGGCATACTCCCATGCGGCTCAGACATGGGATGCACATGCGGCACACATAGCACAGTATGCATATTCATGAAGACGAAGAAGGCCCGCACATAAAATATGCGACATAGCCATAACGGTGAAAGTTCTGAGTTGTGCAATTTCTGCCAAAACCCTTACCAGCAATGGCGGGGTGAACGTCGGGATGAACTTCAGGCACCACAGTCGATGTAGAAGCCACTCCCTTACCCTTCACTACGGCCTTGGAAGTCTTGGGGGGGAAGAGGACGACAGTTAGGGAAATAAGAGCTTAATTTGGGAAAGAGAGTAAAGAGTTTCTTTCTCTAAATTACTCTTATTTATAGGAGGACAAAGGGGGGGCACGTGGACCGATGAACGCTTCGGGTCGTGTGCTGCAGGCAAAACCGACTCCTAGGATTTTGTCTCCTCTCATAAAGGAGATTCATCAAAGCACAAAATTCAAATATTTAATGAACCGACTCTTGGGATTCCCCCAAAAGTCTAAATCAAAAAACGAATCAAGGGCAATTAATGACGCCTACGTGACAGAAAAGACAGTGTGCGGCCAGAGCGATCCATGCGGCTAGAAAGTCCATGCGGCCAAGCAGTCCATGCGGCCAGGAAGGCCATGCGGCTAGAAAGTCCATGCGGCTAGGAAGTCCATGCGGCCAGGCAGTCCATACGGCCAGGAAGGCCATACGGCTAGGAAGTCCATGCGGCCAGAATATCTGATGCGGCCAGGAGAGCTTATGTGGATATAGCCATGTTTCTCATTCAAAGTATTTTAATTTTTTACATTGAAAACTTTGAAGGGGGTCTTGTAGAAGCATGAAAATAAACAGAAAATCCTATGCGGCTCAAGACTAGGAGAGTTTCATGCGGCTCAAAATTTTATTAGAGTTTCATGCGGCTTAAAAGTTCATTAGAGTTCCATGCGGCTCAAAAGTTCATTAGAGTTCCATGCGGCGCAAAAGTTCATTAGAGTTCCATGCGGCTCAAAATTTGCCAACATAACCATACGGCTCAAGTAAAAGCCACGTGGCCTTATGCGGCTCACCTCTACAGCTGGCCATCAAGCAGCGGCCTCATTTAATGCTCTGACATAACAAGGTAGCTCTGACATAAAGGTGAACTTACGGCTCTGACATAAAGCTGCAATGATGAATCTGACATAAAGGCGTGCTCCTAGGGAAACAAAGAAAATCTTTATAGACAGCACGATCCATTAAATCCCAAAGTCTTTCATACGGCTTTGACACGTGGCCAACCGCATGCGATTCAAGTAGAGGCCACCCCCATGCGGCCGCTACTCTAATGCGGCTCGGATCATAGAGACCATCTCCATGTGGCTCAAATGTTGAGAGGCCACGCCCATGCAGCCTTGACACATGGCCAGCCTTATGCGGTTCAGTGGGAAACCACCCTCATGCTGCTCAGATTTCGGAGGCTACGCCTATGCGGCTGCTACCTTCATCTAGTTCAAATCCTGAGAAGCCACCCACATGCGGCTCAGATTTTGGAGGCCATACTTATGCGGCTGCCACCTTCATGCAGTTTAAATCCTGAGAAGCCACCCTCATGCGGCTCTGTCAAGACACCCTGTCCCTGTGGCTCGCGGTTAGGACACGTGGCAGAAGATCAGTTTCCCCCGCGTCCCTACGGCTCGCAACATAATAATGGTTGGACACGTGGTACCAAATCAATCAAGATTTATCCACTTAGATTTGTTACTATCAACAAATCCCAACAACCAGATTTAGTGCAATCATCATAATTACCCGGATCAAATCAGATTTATTGCAAACAAGCAGATTGAACACGTGGCAGGAGATTCGAGCTTATCATAACAAATCACGAAGATTCGTGGCAATCAACATTAATTGCCCATACGGATTTGGCACAATCAACATTAACTGCCCAGATTTGTTGCAATCAAGATCAACGGCCCAGATTAATTGCCAACAAAACAGGCTAAAAAAATGGTAATTAATCCCCGAACTGCCAATTTTTCAAGGGGCAATCATTGCAAATCCTAATGATCGCACCCCACTCCTATAAATAGCGAGGTGCCATTCCCTTGTAAAAGACCCCCTGGCTGGACACACAGAGAAACAAAGGCACGCACAGAAGAGTCTCTCCACATATTCCGAGAGCATTTCTTCATCAGAGCCAAGGCTATGTCCGATCGTCCAAGGAGTAAGGCAGAGCTGCCGTCGCTTTCCCGAGCCTCTACCGTCACCCCCCTGAATCAAAAATAAACAATCGTACTTAGATTGCTGTACCTAGGTTTTCATTCCTAGGCTTTTTTTGTACGAGCGAGTTTGTATTGTGAGTCTAAGTTCAGTCCTCCTATAAAATTGTTCTGTACTTTTACAATCAATGGCAAACAGATACCATATTGCAGCTCTTAGATTTAATTTTAGAGTACTTCTTTTGCTTGGAAGAGGAAGGTGCTTTGAAATCTTCTGCCAGCTCTGGATGAATCTACATAATCTCCCCTATGTCAGTTGATAGTGGAACAAGACCCTCATTTTGGGGAGGTGGAAGATTCACAATCTCGAGAGTAGCTCTTGGAATGGGGATAACCCTATCTTGCACAAGTTGTGGTGAGAAATTACCAAATTGTACAGAGATGACATTAGCTGTCACTGTCTTCTCATCTTGCTGTAAAGTAATTGCTCCAGAGTTGACCATCTCCTGAATTTTGCCTTAAAGCACGTAGCATGCTCTGGTTGGATGCCCTATAAATCTGTGATAAACACAATATTTTGGGTGATCAGTTTTACCCACTTCTTTTGGCCGTTTTGCCTCTGGCAGTTGAAGTTTATTACTTTTAATTAAGCAATCGAAGATGCTCAAAGTATCGTCTTCATCAAAAGAATACTCTTCTTTTGGACGAGTTATTTTCTGTGGTGGTGCTGATGGAGTGGGTGCTGTCTGAGCAACATTGACAGCCAATGACTCCTTGCCCTTGAGATTGATGGCCAATGTTTCTTTACTCATGCATTTATTCTGGCAATTATTATCGTCGGGTGTATAATGTTCATCTTGGTTAGGATGAGTCATTTGAACTCCTAACTGCTTGAATTTTTCAGCCCTAACCTCTGCCTCCTTGGCATTCACAATAAAAGAAGGCCAATCTTGGAATTATGTAGATCCCGTCCACATACTGATAATAGACAATAAGTTTTATTTGCAAGTGTCTATTGTTACAGCAGATAGAGTTCCTAAAGGCATTTTAAGTACCTTTCGGCGGAATCTTTCAATGAAACTCTCTGTCGATTCATTGTATCTTTGCTTAATCTTAATGAGGGCAGATATCGTCATGTCATTGACTCCCTCATAAAACCGTTCCAAGAATATTTGTTTAAAACCAACAAAAAAAGTTATGCAGCCATCAGACAAGCTACGATACCAATCGTATGCTGCAATGGCTAAACAACCGACGAACACTCTGGGAAGGGGAGAATCATTTGGCTGTAACTGGTCAGTCATTACTTTAAAATGATTGATGTACTAACTTGGAGAAGTGCTGCCATCAAACAGCATGATGGTTGGAAGTTCGTATTTAGGAGGGAATGGGACTTTCTTCCATTCTGTAGGATACGGTTGTTTTATGCCAAGTCTTTGTAGGCCATCCTTTTGCTTAAAGGCCTCAAATTGAGTGCATAAGAGTTTTACATCCTCATTAGCATCTTCTGATATTTTTGAATTGGTGGGTTGGTTTGAATTGTTAGGAAAAGGAACAACATGGTAATTACCACCCCCAGCACCAGACTGACTGGGATCAGCTTGAATTGGTACAGAACCAACCTGAGGAGGTGGTACCCCCAGACTGACATTGACAGGTACAGAAGAAGCTATAAGCTCTGGATTTATAGCAGGGTTTATAACTGATGGCACTGTATGTTGAGCCACGATTAAAGTATGCATACTTGCGACCATTTCAGCCATGGTCTTCAGCTTGTCTTCTAGTGCAATAATTCGTTGTTCTTGACTAGCCGGACTTGAAGTGTCTTGATCTTCTGTAATGGTATATGCTGTCACTTCTCTTGCTAATATTGACGAGATAGTTTGTTCAAAACTTTTACTATTTGCATCAAACTCAGATAAAGAGTCCTCTCCTAGATGAGTGATGGGGAGATCTTCTTGATTAAAGACACCTTGGTTCAAATTTTGATTTCTTGATCGGGTGTATTGAAAGACCCCTTCACTGGATGCATGAATCCGATCTAAGTACTGCCGACTGGGATTACGGGACGCATTACGTCTTGGACGTTTCCCACCCCCAGTGCCTTGGGAAGTCATATTGACAGAAGCATATAATGGCTCGTCTTCATCTTCTACTACAGGTTCAGGAGTTAAAACATAGTTCAAACGATCGAAGACAGATCGTCTAGCGATTGGCAACAACACTTGATAACCACTTCATGAAGGCAGCATCAATCTGAAGAGTGATTTAGAGGTGAAGAAGATATCCCTGTAATCTTCCGTCTTTGTGTAAGACATTCTCGGAGATCAGTTACCACTACAGGACGAGAAGAAGTCGAAGGAACATATTCCTTAATGATGTTAGGAACATGCCTCCTATTCTTCAGATGTTTAGTTCCCTGAGTGTACAAAGAGGTACTTAACTTATTAGCATAAGTGATTGGGTCCTTCTTTTCAAACTTTAGTTTCTGGTACAGAGTGGCCTTTGGCATAGAATTTTTGTATTTTACCGAAGTTGATATTGATGGATGCCTATTGAGATAAGCAGATAAATCAGAGAATTCTGCTCCGGATGTCTCTGTTTGAGATACCATCAACTTTCCTTGCTTGGATCTTAAAATTTGTAAGGTTGGAAGATCTTGACTAGTCCCCATAGGGGTAGGAAAGACACCTCTTTGATCAGTATTCCTTTCCATAGCAGAGATCTGAAGATCTCTGTTTAAAGGAATAGAATTTGACATATCTTCCTCTGAGTCATAGACCAGAGAAGTTTGAGAAAAGACCAAAGGGTGCTTTCCTTTATTTTGTAGAGGGTTAGCTAAGAAGCGTTTTCCTCTGTTTTATTGTGGAACCACTTTAGGCACAGGTTGTGCCAGTTGAGGAAATGTCAAAGGATCCTTCCCTTTGTTCTGTCTAGTTTTGGCACTAGAACATTGTTTTTCTAAGTTCAGAACTGGAGAATTGGAAGAGGGAATAGCCAAAAGACTAATTCCCTTGGGTTGCACCGGAGCAGCAGACTGCACCTGAACAGGTGATTACTTGGGTTGTGCCACAGTGCTATGGGCTACTGGTTGCATCCTAGCAATATAGGCTACTGGTTGCGCCTTGGCAGCAACATGGATAGACTGCGCCTTAGCAACAGCTTGAACAGATTGTGCCTTGGCAGCAAAGAGAGTAGTGGACTGCGGACGGGCAGCAGGAAGAGTAAGTTACGCACGGGCAGCGGTGAGAGTGGAATGTGCGCAGGTAGTAGAAACAGACTGCGCCGGAGCCACAGAGGCAGATTGTGCCTTGGCAACAAAAGCAGATTGCGCTAGGACAACAACAAACGTAGAAGACTTAGGAGTCCACATAGTTTTATTCTTGGTGATAGCCATCGTGCGCTTGTTGCTCTTCTTGTTGATCATATCTTCATAGGATGTCTGGTTGATCTGAACTACCAGTCTTCTGTGTCTTGTCGATCGATGCAGCGTCACATTGAGTTGTCACCTTCTCATCGAAGGAGAAAGTCATCTCCAGCAGAGTCGCCATTTTGTTTGTAAAAACAAAAAAAAGTTTTATAACAAACTTAGAAAAGAGTAAAAAATTACAATGATTTCTGGAGAAGTACAACTATAAGAATCTGATCAGAAGACGATCACTTTATCCCTTGGACTATGTGAACTTGATGATTAGAGCCTCTGGAGAATGCAGCAGCAATTTTGCAAGAGTACTTGATCTCTGTGTGATGCTTTGACAATGATTGAAAACTCTATTTATAGAGTTCTGGAAATAACTGTTTTAGCAGTTATTCTGATGTGCACGAGGCTGGATTGTGCCACATTGGGTTGTGCCAACCTTATGTTGCGCCAACTTCCATTCAGTTAACAATCGTGTACTAACTGTATTTAGACGCGTGGCATCATGTGATTGAGATGAGCGTAGTCGTGTATAGAATAGTGGACACATTTTGAAAGATTAGTGGCATGTACGCCACATCATCCAGCTTTAGAAAATGAAAGTTGTGATAGCTTTATCAGGTTGCGCAAGCTTCAGTCAACAAGTCAAACTGCACCTGATTGGGTTGCGCCTAGGCACAACTTAATGCATAGGCACGTGGCAGCTTTTGAGAAGAAGTTGTTAAGATTGCGCCTAGACACAACTAAAGAATTTGTTTAGATTGCGCCTAGGCGCAACTCAAAAGATATATAGGACAACTGTCAATTAAATCTCTTCGAGCGGCACAATTTGAGGGATTCGAAGAAATTTTCTTCGTTTACTGTGCTGTCAGTTGTCAGTGCTGTCAGGAAATAATGGCAACTAAATGTCAGACGCCACATAGACTTTGGCGCAATATGACTGGGCACAGTCTGATATATGGTGCAACCTGATCAGTGGCACAATTTGATCTCTGAGCTTTATAACAGTGGCACAGCTTGATTTATAGGGCGTCACTTGATTGTTGAGTAGTAAATACATGGCACAACTTGATTTTTAGGCCCTACAATCCACACATAAGATCCGTATTTATGGCGACGAGACGGACAATAGTGAAGCGCCTGACCAGCTAAAACGTATCGAAGATCTCGAGACGAGCCTAGATACGTTAAATGCTACAATAAAATCTTTGTCTTCTATCGTACTAGAGATCAAGGAGAGTTTGGTCCCCACTGCCTCCACAGTACCATTGTCATCTATTTCATCGACCACAGGACCTGCAATGTCAACCGAGATACAACAGGCCATCAAGGAACTGTATGCTCGCTATGATGCCAAAGAGAAGCAAGCAGTACTCCGGAAGATAGGGATTTGACAGCCATATCCTGTCGAGTGGGACAACATAGTCTACCTTCCCAAATACAATCTGCAGACGCTCGTGCCCTTCGATGGAAAGGAGTCTCCCAAAAGATACTTGAGGTACTTCGACTCAGTAACAAGGCACCTACCAAAGAATGACGCCCTCCTCACCAACATATTCATAGGAGCCCTGTAGGGGGTAGCCTATGAGTAGTTCTACAGTCTTTTCGATGACTGTATTTTATCGTTTGAGGACCTGAAGACTCTCTTCATTGACCGATTCTATGAAGGAGGGATGGACATGACGATGTCAACTCTCATGGTGGTTGTTTAGAGAGAGAAAGAACATGTCCGCACATACATCGAACGCTTCTACCAGACAGCTTTGAGGCTACCACCTGGCATGCCTGAGCCCATGCTTATGGACTCATGCCGCAAGAACATGCTGCCTGCAATCAAATTATGGCACAGTGTTCCTTGCACAGAGTGGACGTCTTTTATTACAGAGGCAGATGTGGCACAAAGGAAAGCCCAAGATTCGCAGCTCCTGGGATTAAACTATCCATCTCACGAAGACAAGAGAAGACGCTCGTCTAGCAACAACCCCAAGGACGAAAAAGGCAAACAACCCATGACCGTCAACATCTCCAAAGGTTCAGTAACCATGAACCCCAAGTCTGTAGAAGCGCAGAAGCCAAGGGAGACCTACTCCTTCAACGACGAGGATACACTGGAACACTTTGATATGCTGACGAAGAGTGGCAAGCTGTCTCTCCCAACACCAAAGTGCCTCGACAAAGTAGGTAGGGTAGACAACCCTAAATACTGCCATTATTATCAGTATATCCACCATTCGACACAAGATTGCTACATGTTGAAAAGACAGATTCAGCACCTCATCGACGCCAAAGTTATATTGAAAAAAGACTGTCACGGCCAACATGGTTACTATCTAGTTTGGAAGTTTCCCAATTACGAAGGCACAGGACGGGATCATCCCCATCCCGAAGGGCGACAATGAAAGTAGTAAATGTTCCACCAGCGTGTGACAACGCTCAAGGACTCATCCTGTTCTCCACACCTTGAAGCGAGGTCATGGGGGTCTACCCCGACCTTACTCCCGATATGATGGCACCTACAACCCCCTCTGTCAAGGGAAAGAAGGTCAGGACATGTCACATGGTCTCCGCATCGACCGATAACACACTGGTGACCACTTGCTCGGTACGACAGCAAGAGGAGAACCAAGCTCCAGAGGAGGCAGCACCTCCACCAACTATAACCCCTGTTCCCGATACATCAGAAGCAGGCCCATCTCAGACTCCTGTCGTTGATAGACAGAAGCAAAAGAAGGTTCGCTTCGACAAAACTCTGAGAAAAGACTCGACCATAGGGCCTATCAAACCCTACAACTTCGACATACTAGTGCATAGCCAATACCCCAGCTAGATTGTCACTCTTCGAGATCCTCCGTCTCTCCAAAGAGACCCGAGATGTGCTCAGCGAAGCCTTGCAGAATATCGAGTCCTTTCTCACTCAGGTGTGACCACCCAAGGAAGACCATGCGGCCTACCCACATTGTCACAGTGTGGTCGAAGTGATCCCAGTATCACTTTCACCCAGCAAGACATGCTGCTGAAGAATAACCGACATAATAGGCCTCTGTACTATACAAGGTACGTAGGTGCCATTAAAGTCGATGGCATCCACATCGACCCAGGCTCCTCTCTCAGCATCATCCCAAGGAGTTTTCTCCAGACTCTAGGGATTCCAATACATTAGCTGACTGTATCAAACACAACAATCAGCGGCTTCAATGTAGGAAAGAGCAAGCCCCTGGGCAAAATTTACTTGAAGTACCAAATAGGCAACCTCCACACTGAAGTGACTTGCTATGCCATCGACGCTGACATAAACTACAACATGCTGTTGGGATGACCATGGATTCATGATCATATGATCGTTCCTTCCACTCTCTATCAATGCATGAAGTACGTGGCCAGCGATAGGACTATCAAGACCAAATTTGCTGATATCGACCCGTTCCGGGGACTTGAAGCCTACTGTACAGATGCTGATCTATACAAATTAGTCCCCTGTGACGATGAGATCAATGATACCGACGACAAGGCTGAGATAGCCTCAGAAAGTGCAGCAGTTACTGAAGAACTACTGAAGGTTCGACTGAAGGAAAAACTCCCCAAGTTATCAGCGCCCCTCATCCAAGGCAAAGCGCTATCTTCGCCCTCGATGAATTCATATGATGGCCAAGAGCCTATACGAATAAGGCTACCCTGGATGTCCCCAAAGCCAACCATGAAGATGCAGGAACCTCCGACCGTAGCCCCCTTGGTGGTCAAGCTAAAGGGGAAGCATCCTCCCCTTCCTCCCTCGATAGCCCTAGTCCTTTCCGATGAGGAGCTACGAGACTATGTTTATGCCAATACCGAAGAACACTCTTTAGATATGTAATCCCTCGAGATAAAATTTCTTATTTTATTAATAGAAAGTTGTCTTTGAACTACTCTTGTGCATGTTGGAACACTAGATATTTCTTAGACAACTCTTTGTGTATGCTACAAACACAAGTGACAACCGCCAACATTGCGAGCTGATTTGTCCCTTCCCAGGGCTCTTATTTTCTAGTTCCAGCAAGAAAGAAGGAGGAGGTACCCATCATCTTTGATCGATTGGAGCATCCTCAGCGACTAACTCCAGGAGAACTAGAACCTGATAACGGCAAGCTGTAACTCTACCGTTACGCTACTTAAGCCAAACCTTCATCTAGAAGATGGGTTATGACATGAAAAGAAACAAATGACTCAACTATGGTAAAGGCCAGCGCCTTTCCTTATGGATTCGAGCTCCAAAGGAGAAGGCTCAAAACTATTACCAGCACACCCGTCGGGGGTTGGGTCATGTGACACCAACTTCAACTTCAGAAGACTCAGAGACGAAAATTATGATGCATTCACACTCTTCTGACTCCTCAAACTGGGACTCTGACACTAGTATCGGTCAGGTCTTCAAAAAGATATTGTCTGCTAACATGGTCTCCACAAATCCTTCGATCGAGGACGAAGACCAGATGTTTGAATACTTTGAGGATGAACCCTGGGCGCAGCGCCTAGGATCTCAATGGGAATGACGTTTCGAACAGTACAAACCTTCCATATCCCAGTAAGTGTTTATGGATTCCGTTAAAAGAATTCATCCCTTCTATACCTCTCCCTAGTAGAAAGCTTTCCATGTCCATACTACCTCTGGATTGATCCCCTATACCTTAGTTAAAGTCACGTCTACCATGTTTACATTACCTCTGAGTAGTCGCCTCTCCCATGATGACTCCATGTTGTCATAACTGTCTAGAAAACATTTCACGTCCATATCACCTCTTAAGTGTTATTCTATACTGTATCTACCATGTCTATATTACCTCTGAGTAGTTACCCCTTTCTATGATAACCTTGAGCTACATAATTCTCTAGAAATATTTTATGTCCATATTACCTCTGAACTGTTATTCTAGTGAAGGATGTCGGCCATGTCCATATTACCTCTGAGTAGGCAACCCTTTTATGACGATCCCCGCGGTTATTATTTATAGAACTCTTCACGTCCATACTACCTCTGAGTTATTCTATACCCCCATAGAGTCTATCCTTGCCATGTCCATATTACCTCTGAGTATGGAAAGTGTCTCTACAAAAAGTCTCGTGTTTACCATGTCCATATCACCTCTAAGTAAACACCCTGTTCCTGATAGAGTTATCTCCTCTAAGGAAATTCTTACCTCTGTACAAGATTCACAACCACAAAGACAGAGAGAAGAAGAAAGCCAAATTTTTATATATAAATGAGATGGTGTTTTCTATTAAAAAATACTCTCAAAACTGAGAGACAAGAAGAAGAAAGAAGAAAGTCAAAATTGAGAAGGTTAGATCTTAAGCTCTTCTAACCGGCTCCTCAAACGAGCCCTCTGATGCTCAGCCAATGCTTGGGCCCTCCGCTCAGTCTTCCGACGCCGAGTAGCTTCATCTTCGACAGAGGACATAGCTTGGCGCACAAGGGCCAACTCAACCTGACGAACGCCAATGCTCTCCTTCTCTTGAGCTAGAGCTTCGAAACGTTAGGGAACGACCTCCTTCTGGTCCTCTGACTTCCTCCGGTCACTCTCAGCAAAGGCCAGAGTCTCCTCAAATTGCTGAATCTACTCTCGGAGGTCTTTGCATTGTTCCTCTGTGTCTGCATGACAACGGGCCCGAACCTCATCAGCATCGGTTACCTCCTTGAGTGCAACCTCGATTTCCATAAGACAGGCCTACAAATCCTAAAGCTGTCGTTCATACTGGAACACTTCAGAAGCTATTTTCTCCAAATCTTGGGCAATCAGAGTCGAGATATCGCGTTCGAGATTTCGTAGCTCCAAGGCAATGGCTTCTGACTTGGCCATTAGGTTGTCTATTGCATCCGCCTTCATCATACATTTAGGATAATAACGCAGAAGCAATAGCTGACCATCAACAATAAGGCAGGCACGTTTGAGTGAGTTATTATGCTGTAAGATGCCCTCCAAACCGTGCAACAGAGCATAACAGATGGCACCCAAGAGGAGATCCGAATAATACTTGTTATCCGCTAAACTCGTTGAGGTCATAGAAGAAGGTAGGACAACGGTAATATCCGAACTCCATCCGGATACTAAGACTGGAATAGCAGGACCACCGGTAGGATACCCAACGATGTAGGAGGCGCAACCGGCTCTTCGACCATTCCCGTAACCGGGGCCGATTTCGCAGTGATCTCCTTGGTCAGTATTTTATTAACCGGTTTGTCGGCCGCATCCTCGACCAGTTCCACAGCGATGACATTAGCAGCCACATCGACGGGTCTTACTGAGGCCTCCTCGTCTGCCTTCCTAAGAACTCGAGCAGCCAACCCTTTAATGGCCTCCTCCGTAACTGTTCGGATGATCTCTTCGACAAACCTTTCGATGGTGGACCCCTCGGCGGCTTGTCCGAGCAATACTTCAACCACTTCCAGAGTCGGCCCCTCTACCAGACGATCCTCTACCTCGTCCGGCACAACAGAGTCATCTTCCAGATAAGAAAGAGATAAAATGATAGGACATGGGGCAAAGGCTTTAGCTTTCGCATTTACCTCCCCTCCGGTCGGCTCCACAGAAGTTTTAGGTAACCTCACGGGGTCCTGTAGAGACGAAGCCAATGGCTTCAAGGGGTCCCGAGTCTCATACTCGAAAGGAGCATGAGGAGGGACATCCTCTGAGTCAGAACAAACAGCAGCCACAGTCTTTCCCTCGGTCCCAATGGCTCGAGGAACATCGCGCGCAGGCTCTTAAGAAAGTTTCCTAAGCCTATCTGACCATGAGGGCCCCACCTATATGAATCAAACAATGATAAGGGATAAAAAGCAGACAAAAAAACTTTAAAAGGGCAAAACACCCAGACTTACCCTTGAAGAAGACCCAGCAAAAGGGGCATTTGGCTCCACGGAAGGCTGTCGGGATAACGCATCCCGCAAAGGCACCAAAGTCACTCTGGCCCTCTTAATAGGAGGAGAACTCGGCCCAAAAGAAATCTGAATTTTTGTCGATCGATCATGAATATCTCCTCCTCTCTCCCCTCCCGCGACGAGCTGGAACCATCAGTGGTTCTGTTCTCTGAAGAAGCAAGCCTCTGAGGATGCCGCAAAGACGACCGAGTTGCCTCAAACTTCGTCCCCTCAAGTAAGCTCCTTTGGCGGTTGTACTCCGATGAGAAATTTTTTGCAATACAGTAAAACTTTGCGGCAGAATACAACAGATACGTTTTCCCATGCATCAAGGGAATGGTAAACCCTGCGCCAGTACGACCATCACTGAAGTAATGCTATACCCTGGTGCCATCCTGGAGGCTTGCCTCGTAACCAAGACAGGAGCTTGGATTACCCATCACAACCTGGGTATAGCTAAATTGACGCACAAAGCGGCTAGGCAGGTAAGGCTCCAAGTACACCCGATTCTAGTTTTGATACACCAGATGGCAGGGACGGATGGATTGCAGTCAACGGAATACCCCAAGGGTTAAATTTGCATCTACTGACACTTCGTCTGCAAGAAACCCATTATATGAAGGCAAAACCATACGAATAGCATATTCTCTTAATCTACCCAACATCTATCTACAAGCTGGAACATCCTGATCAATCCACTCCGCAGCTTCATAATTGTGCAGGGTCGCATCCCCTGCCTCATACACCAAGAGGGTATTGGGAGCTATCAAACCAGGGTGGTACAAGGCTAACCAACCCATCAGGTAGTGGTAGGGGAGTTCGACCGACAGAAAATCTCCATCCCTTCCTTCATGCTCTATTATTCACTGAGAAAACTCCCGCAGGCCTTGCAGGATGTCATATACTGTAGTGCCCCGTCCCTACATCGTGTCCTGTTTTCGTCTACGGGGTGCGCGAGAAAGAAACACTGTCGCTATCGATTCGGTTGGGACCGATAGGTCGGAATCGGCTGAGTCGATCGAACGGGAACGGTTGAATTAAGATCCATTCTACGTTATAGAATGAATTCTTCGAAACCAAGTCCCATATTCAGCGGGTTGCCCCTCGAGGATTGGCTCTGCGGCTGAGTCGGAAGAGACCTCCCATTGCTCTGATTTTTATGCCGCACTTGATTTGGCTTTGGCTTTAGTTTTTCGTGAATGCATTTTTCATGAATGTTTTCCAAATGAGTTTTCGTGACTTGTATTTTCGAGCTTCATATTCATATCGAAATTCCTTGAATTATACAGTGTTATAATCAGTTGCTTATGTGATTGCAGGTGATCGCGTAGGCGATGTCAGCGCAGCCAACCGGTCGCTCGCTTGAAGCAAGGCTAAGGCGAGTGGCTGACCTCCTTCACCTCGTCTCTCTATTTCAAAAATCAATATGAAGTCAAATGAATGCTTGTCATAACAGTGTAAAATCAAAGAATTCGTGGCATAATTCTTCACGAAACACTTGCTATCAAACTGCCGATTTTGAAAATGGAAAACGTGTTTTCTTATACAGATCCACTTAGCCTATGCAAAATAATGAATGAATCGATTAACGTTTATCGCAACGATACGGCTAAGGAAACAAATCAACAAAGTTTAAAATAAAACGGTCATTGGACAACTTGTCGACAAGGTGAAGTTTCCTCGAACGGTTGCCTAGGTCAAGGGACCGATTCGGCCCGGGAGGAACGAGTGTAGCAGCGCCAACCCTTCATCGGCGCGAGTTATGTGGGCACTTTCGCACAGGGCTCGCTATCCGACGCGAAAGGGGCGTCGTCTAACCCTGATATAGTCCGCGATGGCTTGACATTGCTAGTGGCCTTCACACCCCTTTTTACTTCTTAACAAGTGCACGAGACACGGGATGAACATGATACTTGCTTAATGTTATATAGTTTCATATGCTTGCCTCAAAATATGTTAACATGCAAATCGAGCAGGACAGTTAGAAAGATCATTGAAATAGCTAGCTAACATGTTTACGAAACTTCTTGAATCAAATGCAGAGCTTGGATTTTAATTAGCCATTCGCCAGTACATGTGATCGTACTGATCCTCGTTCTTTGCAGGTCCCGCGAATCAGGAAGGACGCGCCAGCTAGCTCGACGCTGTTCGTAATTTTGAAGCTTCGGTCGTGCGTCGAAGACTTTCTCTTCGACTCCACTTTTGAAGGCTTTCGACAGTCCAAGGAAGATGACTCAGCGTCCCTCCCAACCAGGTCACTGGAGTACTTTGTTGTATATTGAGGGATGTGTGTAATGTATGGAACGGCTATCTCATTGGCACTCTTTTATAATCGAGTCAGGTTATATCCCGTGCGGCAATGAGTCTTGTATCGGAGTCCGTAAAAGATGTTCATTATCAATAAAAATAAAGTTTCCTTTACTTATTATATGAATCAATTTGTCTGTGTACTCTCTTAGATCTTGTGTCTCGAATTACCATATGACTACGCCTTGTACGATCGCAAATTAGGTTCGCACGACATCACGCCCGGGGGACGACTATCGATTTGACGGAATCGGGGCGTGACATAATGGTATCAGAGCACGGCTTTACGTCCTTGGCCTCCAGTATCGAGTTTTAGTCTCCAACCGTTGACCTCGTGTCGATGAGATAAGTTGTTCCATACGCTGAACCCAGGATGTTTTCTGAAACTAACGAGAGTTGCCTTTCTTTTCCCTACAGTTGCAGAAGCTCAGGCGGAAGACGAGACGAGCGCTTCCAGCGGTTCGAGTGCTTCTAGACCCGAGCATTCCGTCAACCCAACAGGAATGACGCCTACCATAGCCGAACCTTTCGGCGACCCGATGCAACGTATGCTGCAGATGCTTGAAATACAGCAACGTCAAAACGAGCTCCATCGTCAGCAAGCGGAGGCTCGTTAGACTCAATTTGAGAATCGGTTCGAGGCTCAATTCAAGCTGCAGCAGCAGTAGCTGAATACCCTCCAGCAAATCATACAGTCGGTCGTGGGCAACCACAACAACTCAACGATAATGCCTGTCGTGACCCAGCCTGCGGTTCGATCCAGCGAAGCTGAACCAGAGGCGCCCATGCTCTCACTTGCAGCACCGAGAAGTTCTAACTTCGACGTGTCAAAATTCACGAAAAGCTGTCGCACTTCCTTCAACAGCACAGAAGATCCCTTCGTGGCGATCGACTGGTTGGAGGAGCTGGAAGACAAGTTCGAGCTTCTGGGTGTCGAGGACTCGAAGAAAGTCGCATGTGCTCAACTTTTACTTCGAATAAACGTGTACGATTGGTGGGCTGTGCAGAAGCAGGCTATTCGACGTGAAGACGAGACGGCAGCGATCTCATGGACGATATTCAGAAATACGTTTGAGACCGAATATCTTTCTACAGCCGTACGACAAAAAAAAATAAGTTTATACAGTTGACGCAAGGGAATATGACTGTACGACAACATGCGGCCAAATTCAACAAACTAGCCAAGTTTGCTGGAGACTATCTACCTACCACTGCAAGTCGAGCTCGACGATTCGTAGTGGGCCTGCGTTCCACTATCCGTGCTTATGTCTCGGTGCCTGAATACAAAACAATGGGCGAGGCACTCAACTATGCCCTCTGTCTGGAGTCCGAGTATCCTCCTACTACTACCGACGCTGTTCACTTTGATAACAAACGTCATAGTAATACGGGAGGCAACAACGCACACAAGCGTCAAAACTGCGGCAACGGAGGCGGCAACCAGACGAAGGCTCGAACGGTCTACAATTTCTGCCACAAGGAGGGACACATGGACACCGAGTCCCGATTTAAGCACAGAACATATTTCGCATGCGACAAAGCTGTCACGATCCGTACCCGATTTTCGGATGCGAGCTCGTGAGCAAGCCAGCTACGTATCGAGCGGACTCTAGTCCGACTCGAGTACGTATAAGCTGTCAAGGTCATGGTATCATATTTAATCTAAACTATATCTCAATCCACATAAATCATATAAAACAAGAATAAACAAGTATGGGTCGTGGTCTACAGCCCATTAGCATATTGTTCGAATAGACTCCAAGAATGATATGAGTCTATAAAATAAAGCTGATAAGCAGAATATATCATAAAAGCACGAGAAAGATAGTAAATCAATATCACTAACAAAATACCTGAATCATGCAGATGAAGTCAACTACCATATGCTCAGCTAACTAACTCCGTGCAATCAGCTACCTGAAGAGATCATCAGGTCCTCAGAGGACTAGCAAGATACATAAAATATGGCTACTAATATGACAGTAAATAACATGTGTGGAGGATAAGAACACTGCAAGGAGAACATCAAAGGACGACGAGTCGTATGGAAATGTAATACTAGACTTAGCTACCAATCAATCGATTAACCTATATAGCTTGTAGTACAATGCAAGATACTCTCAATCTATAGTAGATTTTGACTGTAATACAATGCAAGATACTCCCAGTCAAGATTAGCCAATTCTAGTATCGATCTCCTCTCCTAAAGGATACAAAGTCAAGTAGACTCCTATAAATCGTAGTACAATGCAAGATACTCCCAATTTATAGTATCGTAAGTAAAGTCAATCAATCAATCAATATATGCTATAGGTCGTAGTACAATGTAAGATACTCCCAATCTATGGCATGTCTCAAGTCAAGTCAATCAAGTGATATCAAGGTAGAAGAATCGGCTATAGGTTGTAGTACAATGTAAGATACTCCCAATCTATAGTATGTCTTAACTGTAGTACAATACAAGATACTCCCAGTCAAGAATAGTCAAGTCAAGTACAGATGTAGAAACTGATAACTCAATCATGAGACCAGTTAACACGAAAAGACCAATAATCAACAATGTCGAATATCCTATACGTGCACGTAATCTAGAACAAGTAAAGCAATCAAGGACAAATCAATCACAATATGGAGTTATGTGACAATATGAAAGGAAAACAATAGAAAGAAATAATGTAAATACTGTATATGTTCGGCAAGGTATACTTGCTTGGGGGTTGCACGGAGAACCAACAATGTTTCGCCAATCAACAAGTCAGAAAGTCCAAGTCATCACAACTGTCTCCGAAAGCTGAAATAAATATTACCAACATTCTCAGAATAGTCAAATTAGCTAGGATTGTCTGTCCTTAAGTCTAATTCTGGACACAGGGGCAAAACGATAATTTTGGGCCAAAACGGTGTCCACCGTTGGATCCGCTTTGCACCAAAAAATGTGCCAGAGTCAATGGTCTCTAAAGTAGTCAAACTACATGTCAACAGGTCCTGTTTTCTTATACGAATCCAACCATATGTCGAAAGTTGGATTCCGGCGGGCCGTGCACAAAATCACCCGTTGAGTCAGACCGTGGGGCCCGCAAAACGGTGATTTTATCAACTGTCTCAGAATCGGACCAAACTTGGCATACAGGACCAAAAAAATAATACGGTCCTGTTGGCGCAAGTTTTGTCTCGATCTGACGAACGTGCATGAAGTAATTAAGAAATTTGCACAGAGGCCGATACGGTGAATTTCGACGGATACGTATCAAATTCGTCGCGCACACGCAACCAATTTGAATTCCGTCAGAGCCCACACAACAACGAAGCCGTTACGCACCTTTCGATGCTTTTGTTTCGTGACCACGTCACCCGGATTGGCGGGACGCACGTCGTATCGGATAGATTTTTGTTGTTTTTTAAAAATAGGTTTTTCATGAACTTTAAGAGGAATTTTTGGAAAATTTAATGTATTAATATTAAAACCTATAGAAGGGACTCGAAGATGGTCATCTCGGCTTTGTGTAGGAATCGATAGATCAAAATTTAATTAACCATACGATGAGAAAATTGATCGGGAAAGTGGGTACCTGGAGCAGTTATGCTGCTGTGGTGTTGTCCTGTTTTTGTGCGCTCCGACGACTCGTAAGGCGGCGCGGGGTCATAGAGTTCGTTGGGGTGGTCACCGGACCACAGGGGTGGTCGCCGTGCCATAGTTGTTGCTGAAACGTACGCATGTACATGCGCACAGTGTATAGCCTGCCGTTGCCACGCGCTCGGCCGCGCGTTGCTGGCCGGCGGACTCGCCGGGATGGTCCGCGCGGCGGTGGCTCGACGCCAAGCGCGGTGGCTCGCCGAAACGTGCGCGTCGGGGGTGGTGTGGTGCTCGCTTAGGGTTTAGGTTATGAGATCAGGTCCTCCGTCGATCTCTCGGCCTTCCTGAGTATATATACACGCTGCGTGTATCCCCCGCTCGGGTCGGGTTAGGATTAAGGCTGAGCGGTGGGGGATGGTTTTGCTGACCTGTGGGCTTGCTTGGGAAAGCTAGGGGGCTCAGGCCCGAGAGCCTGGGCTCGGCTTGGGCCCAAGTTGGCCTGGGCTGCTGGCTGAGGCTGGGTCCGATTCAGCAGGGCTGGGATTGGGTTTGTTTTTGCTTCGGGTGGGGCCTGGGTCCAGCTGGGCTTGGGCTCGGTTCAACTGAGCTTGGGCCCGAGCTCAGTGGGCTGGGCAATTTATTTTTTCCTTTTCTATTTCTTTTTTTATTTCTTTTCCTATTTCTTTATACTTATATTTATACATATAAATATATACAAATACCTATATATATACATATACATATATATAAATATATTCACACACAATAACCAATTAATATCTATATATACACATATATATATCTATATATATACATATACATATAACCAATTAATATCTATACATACACATATATATCTATATATATACATATACATATAACCAATTAATATCTATATATACACATATATATCTATATATACATATACATATACATATAACCAATTAATATCTATATACACACATATATAATTATTTACGCAAAATATATATGTCCCTATATTCCTCTTCATATTCTATTTACATACATATTCATATATGTCCTTATATTTTTTCCTATATATATATATCAATATATATATATACATACACGTACACATATAAATATATAAGCCATATTTACAAAATAATATAAACAATGATTAACTAACATTTAGACAATAATTGTCAATTTCCTAAAATAGATACAAAGATATTTGCATTTACCAAACCTGTCTACAAGGCCGTATTTAGTCCCACTACATGCCTACATGGGCTTGGACTTGGTTCGGCCCAGTTCGGACTAACTTGGTTCAACCGGGTTCCTGCAAAGTCAATAAATCTAATAATAAATAATTAAATAATAAATAAAATCTTTGGTAAGGGTTAAGTCGCAACTTGGCCTGGTTTTCTTAGTTAGGACGTCACTATGGCTCGGCCTTCCCTACCAGGGCTAATACGCTAGTCAAAGCACGCCACTGCACTATCCGTGCCATGATTCCTAATCGTCTTGTACTTCAAACTCAATCGTGGCTAAGGTCATCTACCGTAATAATTAACTAAATAATTATTTATAAAAATTCTAAAATCACTATTTAAATCAAATAAATAATAGAAAAAAATAACTCAACAATTTTCGGGAAGGGAAGCTACAAATCTACCCACCTTAAAAATAATTTCGTCCTCGAAATTCTAATTCATGACTATTCCTTAAAATTCAAAGTCCTTAATCTCCTCAAATTTAATTTCTACAAAATATTTTATGACCTTCTCTAGTCATTTTATAACTCTGAATACTTGAGGACTTCTACCCACCTTTGGTCACACTACTCCCTCGAAACACAGGTCGCTAAAACCTTATGGTCTTCTAACTAGTTGCTAACAATTCTACTGGCAGATATCTAGGCATATGTCAAATATAATCCTCATATCTATAAACAACCAATAGTCAATAGTCCAGCAATATATACTATAATTTAAGGATTTCTAATGGATTCTAGACAGCACGATCATTCGTCACCCCAAAATAAAAGGGACGAGAATCAATGGAACAGGAAGCAAGGAAGTATATTCGAGAGCAAATATGGAGTTTTCAAGGACATAGAGGAATTTCTAGAAGAATTTTCAAGGCAGAGTGGATTGAGATTTCTAAGATTTAGTCAAAGTCGCAAGCTCGTATCAGTACAGTTACGTAACCGATACGATATGCTCTGACCTGCATGGGCCACCACAAAAACTTGTCACAACCCGTACCCAATTTTTGAATGCGAGCTCGTGAGCAAGCCAGCTACGTATCGAGCGGACTCCAGCCCGACTCGAGTACGTATAAGCTGTCAAGGTCATGGTATCATATTTAATCTAAACTATATCTCTATCCACAGAAATCATATAAAACAAGAATGAACAAGTATGGGTCGTGGTCTGCAGCCCATTAGCATATTGTTCGATTAGACTCCAAGAATGATATGAGTCTATAAAGTAAAGCTGATAAGCAGAATATATCATAAAAGCATGAGAAAGATAGTAAATCAATATCACTAACAAAATACCTGAATCATGCAGATGAAGTCAACTACCACATGCTCAGCTAACTAACTCCGTGCAATCAGCTACCTGAAGAGATCATCAGGTCCTTAGAGGACTAGCAAGATACATAAAATATGCCTACTAATATGAAAGTAAATAATATGTGTAGAGGATAAGAACACTGCAAGGAGAACATCTAATGACGACGAGTCGTGTGGAAATGTAATACTAGACTTGGCTACCAATCAATCGATTAACCTCTATAGCTTGTAGTACAATGCAAGATACTCCCAATCTATAGTATATTTTGACTGTAATATAATGCAAGATACTCCCAGTCAAGATTAGCCAATTCTAGTATCGATCTCCTCTCCTAAAGGATACAAAGTCAAGTAGACTCCTATAAATCGTAGTACAATGCAAGATACTCCCAATTTATAGTGTCGCAAGTCAAGTCAATCAATCAATCAATATATGCTATAGGTCATAGTACAATGTATGATACTCTCAATCTATGGCATGTCTCAAGTCAAGTCAATCAAGTGATATCAAGGTAGAAGAATCGGCTATAGGTTGTAGTACAATGTAAGATACTCCCACTCTATAGTATGTCTTAACTGTAGTACAATGCAAGATACTCCTAATCAATAATGGTCAAGTCAAGGATAGATATAGAAACTGATAACTCAATCACGAGACCAGTTAACACGAAAAGACCAATAATCAACAATGTCGAATATCTTATACGTGCACGTAATCTAGAACAAGTAAAGCAATCAAGGAAAAATCAATCACAATATGGAGTCATGTAACAATATGAAAGAAAAACAATAGAAAGAAACAATGTAAATACTGTATATGTTCGGCAATGTATACTTGCCTGGGGGTTGCACGGAGAACCAACAATGTATCGCCAATCAACAAGTCAGAAAGTCCAAGTCATCACAACTGTCTCCGAAAGCTGAAACAAACGTTACCAACATTCTCAGAATAGTCAAATTAGCTAGGATTGCCTGTCCTTAAGTCCAATTCTGGACATAGGGGTAAAACGGTAATTTGGGCCAAAACGGTGTCCGTCGTTGGATCCGCTTTGCACCGAAAAAGGTGCCAGAGTCAATGGTCTCTAAAGTCGTCAAACTACATGTTAACAGGTCCAGTTTTCTGATACGAACCCAACCGTATGTCCAAAGTTGGATTCCGGCGGGCCGTACATAAAATCACCCGTTGAGTCGGACCGTCGGGCCCGCAAAACGGTGATGTTATCAACTGTCTCATAATCGGACCAAACTTGGCAGACAAGACCAGAAAAACGATACGGTCCTGTTGGCGTAAGTTTTCTCTCGATCTGACGAACGTGCACGAAGTAATTGGAAAATTTGCACAGAGGCCGATACGGTAAATTTCGAAGGATATGCATCAAATTCGTCGTGCACACGCAACCAATTTGAATTCCGTCAAAGCCCACACGACCACGAAGATGTTACGCACCTTTCGATGCTTTCGTTTTGCGACTACGTCGCCCGGATTGGCGGGATGCACGTCGTATCGGATGGATTTTTGTTGTTTTTTAAAAATAGGTTTTTTATGAACTTTAAGAGGAATTTCTGGAAAATTTAATGCATTAATATTAAAACCTATAGAAGGGTCTCGAAGATGGTCATCTTGGCTTTGTGTAGGAATGGATAGATCAAAATTTGAATAACCATACGATGAGAAAATTGATCGAAAAAGTGGGTACCAGGAGCAGTTATGCTGCTGTGGTGTTGTCTTGTTTTTGCGTGTTCCGACGACTCGCGAGGCGGCGCGGGGTCACAGAGTTTGCTGGGGTGGTCGCCGGACCACAGGGGTGGTCGCCGTGCCATAGCTGTTGCTGAAACGCACGCGTGTGCACGCGCACAGTGTGTGGCCTGCCGTTGCCACGCACTCGGCCGTACGTTGCTGACCGACGGACTCGCCGGGATGGGGCGCGCGGCGGTGGCTCGAAGGCCAAGCGCGGTGGCTTGGCCGAAACATGCGCGTCGGGGGTGGTGTGGCGCTCGCTTAGGGTTTAGGTTATGAGATCAGGTCCTCCGTCGATCTCTCGGCCTTATGAGCATATATACACGCTGCGTGTATCACCCGCTCGGGTCGGGTTAGGATTAAGGCTGAGCGGTGGAGGATGGTTTGGCTGACCTGTGGGCTTGCTTGGGGAAGCTAGGGGGCTCAGGCCCGAGGGCCTGGGCTCGGCTTGGGCCCAAGTTGGCCTGGGCTGCTGGCTGAGGCTGGGTCCGATTCAGCAGGGCTGGGATTGGGTTTGTTTTTGCTTCTGGTGGGGCCTAGGTCCAGCTGGGCTTGGGCTCGGTTCAACTGAGCTTGGGCCCGAGCTCAGTGGGCTGGGCAATTTGTTTTTTCCTTTTCTATTTCTTTTCCTATTTCTTTATACCTATATATATACATATAAATATATACAAATACCTATATTTATACATATACATATATATATATATATATATATATATATATATATATATATATATATATATATATATATATATATATATATATATATATATATATTCACACACAATAACCAATTAATATCTATATATATTTTTTCCAATTAATATCTATATATACACATATATCTATATATATACATATACATATAACCAATTAATATCTATATCTATACATACACATATATATCTATATATATACATATACATATAACTAATTAATATCTATATATACACATAAAAAAATATATATATATACATATAACCAATTAATATCTATATACACACATATATAATTATTTATGCAAAATATATATGTCCCTATATTCCTCTTCATATTCTATTTACATACATATTCATATATGTCCTTATATATTTTCCTATATATATATATATATATATAATATATATATAAGCCATATTTACAAAATAATATAAACAATGATTAACTAACATTTAGACAATAATTGTCAATTTCCTAAAATACATAGAAAGATATTTGCATTTACCAAACCTGTCTACAAGACCGTATTTGGTCCCACTACATGCCTACATGGGCTTGGACTTGGTTCGGTCCAGTTCGGACAAACTTGGTTCAACCGGGTTCCTGCAAAGTCAATAAATCTAATAATAAATAATTAAATAATTAAATAATAAATAAAATCTTCGATAAGGGTTAAGTCGCAACTTGGCCTGGTTTTCTTAGTTAGGACGTCACTATGGCTCGGCCTTCCCTACCAGGGCTAATACGCTAGTCAAAGCACGCCACTCCACTATCCGTGCCATGATTCCTAATCGTCTTGTACTTTAAACTCAATCATGGCTAAGGTCATCTACCGTAATAATTAAATAAATAATTATTTATAAAAATTCTAAAATCACTATTTAAATCAAATAAATAATAGAAAAAAATAACTCAACAATTTTCGGGAAGGGAAGCTACAAAAGCAGATCACTTCGCAAGGGATTGCCCGGAAGCTACGCCGAACCAACGCCCCGTGCTACATCAACAAAACCGAGGCCAAGTACCTCGGGCTCCACCGACCGTACAATAGAATGGCCAAGACCATCGCTCCAATGCTCAGGGCCGCGTCTACGCCATGACCCAAGATGAAGCGTTCGCATCAGACACAGTCGTGACAGGTATACTGCAATTCAATAATAAACCTGCTCGTGTATTGTTTGATTCAGGTGCCACGCATAGTTTTATATCGGCGGACTTTACCGCCAAGCACAAATTTTCCCTGACACCGCTAGGCCTCGATCTCACTGTTAACGTACCGTCGGGTATGCCATTACTTGCAAATTTAGTCTAGGAGACGGAATCATCTGTATAGGTGGTCAAAAGATCAGTCACGATGCGATAGTTCTAGACATCAAGGACTACAACATCAATTTGGGGATGGATTGGCTCGGTCCGTGCAACGCAACCATAGACTGTACTGAAAAGAAGGTCATGTTTCGCATACCTGGAGTGCCTGAATTATGCTACTCGTGTGGTGAGGTGTCGCCGACCTGCATGGTGATCTCTGTGATATCTGCTCGACGGATGCTGCATTCTGGGTGCGAAGGCTATCTAGCTTTCGTTCGAGACATGCGACATGATGGTACAAACGCGGGTCAGACCGACGTTGTGGTAGCATTCCCAGATGTGTTCCCGGACGAGCTGCCAGGTATGCCGCCCGATCGAGAGATTGAGTTCACTATCGATACATTCTCCGACACTCGATCGATCTCGAAAGCCCCGTACAGAATAGCCCTTGCAGAGCTTAAAGAACTCAAGGTGCAGTTACAAGAGTTGCTCGACAAGGGATTCATCCGACCCAACGTCTCGGCCTGGGGAGCGCCCGTGCTGTTTGTCAAGAAGAAGGATGGCTCTATGCGTCTTTGTATCGACTACCGCGAGCTGAATAAAGCCACCGTCCGGAACGAAAAACCCCTGCCCCGCATAGACGATCTGTTTGATCAGCTTCAAGGAACCACGATGTTCTCTAAAATTGATTTGCGTTCGGGTTACCATCAACTCAAGATCAAGTCGGACGATGTGCCAAAGTCTACCTTTCGTACTCGATATGGCCATTACGAGTTCCTGGTAATGCCGTTTGGCCTAACGAACGCCCCTATCGCTTTCATGGATCTGATGAATCGGGTGTTCCGACCATTCCTCGATAAGTTCGTAGTAGTCTTTATCGACGATATACTCGTCTACTCGAAGAATAGACAGCAACACACTGAGCATTTGTGGACCGTGCTTCAAACCCTTCACGAAAATCAACTATATGCAAAGTGAAGCAAATGTGAATTCTGGCTTAGCAGCGTCGCATTCCTCGGACACATCATTTCAGCTGAAGGCATTGTGGTCGACCCAAAGAAAGTTGAAGCCGTTGTCGATTGGAAGCAGCCAACATCCGTCAGCGAGATTCGAAGTTTCCTTGGCTTAGCGGGATACTATCGATGCTTCGTGAAAGACTTCGCGAAGATCGCATCGCCTCTGACTCACCTCACTCAGAAAGGAGTCACATTCGAATGGTCAGACGATTGTGAAGCTTTATTCCAAGAATTAAAGCAACGGCTCATCTTGGCCCCGATACTCGTACTTCTAGAAGGGAATGAGGGTTTCCAGATATTCAGCGACGCGTCCGATCAGGGCTTGGGGTGTGTGCTGATGCAGCAGAATAAGGTGATATCTTTTGCTTCCCGACAGCTAAAGCCGCACGAGAAAAATTATCCCACGTACGACCTGGAGTTAGCGGCAATTGTGTTTGTGTTGAAATTGTGGCGTCACTATCTCTATGGCATGGCATGCACGATCTATACCGATCATAAGAGCCTCAAGTATCTATTCGCGCAGAGGGAACTGAACTTGCGACAGAGGCGTTGGCTTGAACTGATCAAGGATTACGACTTGACTATCGACTATACGCCGGAAAAGGGAAATGTTGTGGCGGACGCTTTGAGTCGGAAGTACATAGCCTCTCTATCCATCGACCGCAGACTGCTACGCGACCTAGAAGAGATGGGCATCAAACTTCGAGTCTGATTCTGGAATATGCAGTTGGCAAAGTTGCAGTTAGAGCCGAGCTTGCTTGAAAAGATCAAGACCACTCAGAAGGACGATCCGTACCTGAAGAAAATACGAGAGCTAATCTCGACGGGCAGGACGACCGACTTTGCGGAAGATGAGACCGGCATGCTTCGATTGAGGGGTAGGCTATGCGTTCCGGATGATTCAGAACTTAGAAAGGAGATATTGTCGGAGGCGCACTACGCGAAGTACACCTTGCATTCCGGCAGTACGAAGATGTACAAGGACCTCCGCACAAACTTCTGGTGGCACGGGATGAAAAGAGATATGGCACTTTTCGTGTTGTAATACATGGCCTGTCAGCAGGTGAAAGCTGAGCACTAGAGACCGGGCGGGGAGATGCAGAATCTGGCGATTCCGGAATGGAAGTGGCAGCACGTGTGCATAGATTTTATTGTTGGTCTGCCAAAGACGCCGCAGAAAAATGATGCCATCTGGGTCATCATCGATCGACTAACCAAGTCAGCGCACTTTATTGCCATCAAAGTTACTTGGAGCGTTGATCGCCTGGCGCAGATTTATCTTGATGAGATAGTACGGCTACACGGAGTTCCAGTATCCATCGTCTCCGATCGGGATTTACGGTTCATGTCGCGATTCTGGAGTAGCCTTTAGTCGGCGCTGTGTAGCAAGTTGCAGTTCAGCTCATCTTACCATCCTCAGACCGACGGCCAAACGGAGCGCGTCAATCAGATTCTCGAAGACATGCTACGACTCTGCGCAATTGACTTCAAATCAAGCTGGGACAATCATCTAGCTTTGGCCGAATTCGCATACAACAACAGCTATAAATCCAGCATTCAAATGGTACCGTATGAAGCCTTGTACGGACGCAAGTGCCGATCACCCATTTGTTGGAACGAAGTCGGAGAGCGGCAGATTCTTGGCCCGGAACTGGTGGAACAAACTGTGCAGAAAATTTGGCTCATTCGGGAAAGACTAAAGACTGCGCAGAGTCGTCAGAAAAGCTATGCAGACGTTCATCGTCGACCCCTCGAGTTTCAAGAAGGCGATCACGTATTTCTCAAAGTGTCGCCCATACGGGGAGTTACTCGGTTCGGTACGAAAGGAAAGTTGAGCCCGAGATTCGTTGGGCCGTTCGAAATACTCGAACGGGTCGCCCCAGTGGCCTATAAAATTGCCCTACCGCCGGCGCTTGAAGGTGTACACAATGTCTTCTATGTCTCTCAACTGTGGAAGTACGTGCACGACCCGAGCCACGTGGTAGATTTTCGCTAGCTGGAGCTAAAGTCCGACTTATCCTACATTGAAGAGCCAGTTCAAATAATAGAACGCAAGGATAAGCTGCTGCACAATCGAGCGATCCCTCTCGTCCGCGTCCTCTGGAGGAACCATTTGGTCGAAGAGTCGACGTGGGTGCTTGAATCGGAAATGAAGGAGAAATTTCCTTCATTGTTCTCGTAGAGGTAGGTTCTATCTTTAAGTTTCGAGGACAAAACTTTTTATTAGTTGGTTATGGTGTAGTGCCCCGTCCCTACATCATGCCCCGTTTTCGTCTATGGGGTAAGCGAGAAAGGAACACTGTCGCTATCGATTCGGTCGGGACCGATAGGTCGGAATCGGCTGAGTCGATCGAACGGAAACGGTTGAATTAAGATCCATTCCACGTTATGGAATGGATTCTTCGGAACCAAGTCCCATATTCAGTGGGTTGCGCCTCAAGGATTGGCTCTGCGGCTGAGTCGGGAGAGACCTCCCGTTGCTCTGATTTTCATGCCGCACTTGATTTGGCTTTGGCTTTGGTTTTCGTGAATACATTTTTCATGAATGTTTTCCGAATGAGTTTTCGTGACTTGTATTTTTGAGCTTCGCATTCATATTGATATTCCTTGAATTATACAGTGTTCTAATCAGTTGTTTATGCGATTGCAGGTGATCGTGTAGGCGACGTCAGCACAGCTAACCGGTCGCTCGCTTGAAGCAAGGCTAAGGCGAGTGGCTGACCTCCTTCGCCTCGTCCCTCTATTTCAAAAATCAATATGAAGTCAAATGAATGCTTGTCATAACAGTATAAAATCAAAGAATTCGTGGCACGATTCTTCACGAAACACTTGCTATCAAACTGCCAGTTTTGAAAATGGAAAATGTATTTTCTTATACAGATCCACTTAGCCTATGCAAAACAATGAATGAATCGATTAACGTTTATCGCAATGATACGACTAAGGAAGCAAATCAACTAAGTTTAAATGAAAACGGTCATTGGACAACTTGTCGACAAGGTAAAGTTTCCTCGAACGGTTGCCTAGGCCAAGGGACCGATTCGGCCCGGAAGGAATGAGTGTAGCAGCGCCAACCCTTCATCGGTACGAGTTATGCGGGTACTTTCGCACAGGGCTCGCTACCCGACGCGAAAGGGGCGTCGTCTAACCTTGCTATAGTCCGCGATGGCTTGACATTGCCAGTGGCCTTCACACCCCTTTTCACTGCTTAACAAGTGCATGGGACACGGGATGAACATGATAGTTGCTTAATGTTATACAGTTTTATATGCTTGCCTTAAAATATGTTAACATGCAAATCGAACAGGACGGTTAGAAAGATCATTGAAATAGCTAGCTAACATGTTTACGAAACTTCTTGAATCAAATGCAGAGCTTGGATTTTAATTAGCCATTCGTCAGTACATGTGATCGTATTGATCCTCGCTCTTTGTAGGTCCCGCGAATCAGGAAGGACGCGCCAGCTAGCTCGACGACATTCGTGATTTTGAAGCTTCGGCAGTACGTCGAAGACTTTCTCTGCGACTCCACTTTTGAAGGCTCTCGACAGTCCAAGGAAGATGACTCAGCATCCCTCCCATCCAGGTCACTGGAGTACTTTGTTTTATATTGAGGGATGTGTACAATGTATGGAACGACTATCTCATCGGCACTCTTTTGTAATCGAGTTATATTGTAGCCCGTGCGACAATGAGTCTTATATCGGAGTCTGTAAAAGATGTTCATTATCAATAAAGATCAAGTTTCCTTTACTTATTGTGTGAATCAATTTGTCTACATACTCTCTTAGATCTCGCGTCTCGGATTACCTTATGACTACGTCTTGTGCGATCGTAAATTAGGTTCGCACGACATCACGCCCGAGGGACGACTATCGATTCGACGGAATCGGGGCGTGACACATACCATAGCCATCAGCAAGGCTAAAGAATGTCTGAAGGCAACCTTTACAGCGGGTAAGATCAACTCCTGACTAATCCGATCAATAGGCCCCGAACCACCTGGAACCACGGCCTTTTGCAGCCATATCATCAAAAAGGCGGCTAAAGCCGTTTTATGGCTTAGGGCAGTCAAATTTTGACAGAAGAAGTTGTGGACTTTAGAGGTGGGCTTCCCCTCGGCATCCACTGACGGAGTCGACACCCCAGCCTCGGCCATCATTTCGTCCACTTCGTCAGCAGTGTAGAGGCAAGTTCGAGACAAAATAGGAAGGACCGTATGTGATAAATAAAGTCTTCTCTAATGGAGCCTATCAATTAACAGATATGGACGGCAGAGTTGCTATGATGCCCATCAATGGAAAATTTCTCAAGAAATATTATGTATAAAGACAAAATGTACTTTATTTTCAGAGACATGATGTAAATAAAAGTTCATTTTTTTTTCAAAAGCAGAATTGAATTACATAATATTAAGGACGGGAAGGAGGCCCTGATCCTTCATGATTTAATACATAGTTCGCCAAACGTTCAAGCATTTCATTGCCAGAACTCACAAAAAACTCGCAAGCAGCCATCCTCAATGCTTCTTCTTCGGCAGTCTTCCCGGGTTCCACTAACTTGGAGATCAAATCCTGTCCTGGCGCAGGAGGAACAGTTGAACCTTCGCCTCTTTCTTTCCGATAAGGCACAGGAAGCTCAGTAGGGAGTATCTCGGTTTCTTCTTTGATCTTCGGAGCATGTAAATCTTTGGAAGACATTTTTGTACAGAAGGGAAAGAGATTGACAATATTTATAAAAGTTTTATTCTATTTATAGGCAAAACAACTAGGTAATCGGCCTCGAGAATTGATGCAACTTTTGGAAAGATGCACAACTATTCGTTCATTTCTAATGGTTTATTCATAACCGACCATTCATTATCCCTTCTCCAAAACTGACATGACTATTCACTCATTTATTCTTTTCTTCGAGAGTCTAAAAGGCCATTCATTCATTCGATATTTCTTCCTCGAAAATTGAAGTGAATGATCACTCATTTATTTATTATAAGGAGAATCCATGTCTCTGAATTTCAAATAGCCACGTCAAACAACTTGCCACATTCACATTCTCTCTGCATTCTGCTATCTATGTCAGCATATCAAAAAAATCTTTGAATTATAAAAAGGAGAATAATGAGACAATCATTTCTTTATTTCTTCTTTAAAAACATAGATACATCTTGATGAAAATCTATTTACATCTTTGATTTTCATTCTAATGAAGGTCTATTACATCTTTGGATCTTCCCATCGATAATGAAGGTCTATTACATCTTTGGATCTTCTTATTTGTTGGTAGCAATTCCTTGTCGTCTCGATCTGAAGCAACGAGCCAGACAATGGAATTAACTCTGGTCTTCTCTCTGAGAAAGACTAGAGGAGAACCACAGAGTGCAGCAGCCCAAAGATGAGTTGTTGTCAATACAACTGGTGGAAGGAGACGACCCGCCAGGGGAACTAGGAACGAGATCACCCTTGTGATACGATTCCTAATTCTTTCTCTCCACCATTGTCACGCCCCGGTTCCAAAAATGTAGGACCAGGAACACGTGGCGTGCCAGCTGTACGATCAAGTATAGAAAAACCCCAATTTAATGGACTATACTCGATCGTAGTACGCTGAAGTAACAACTAAATAACAATACAAGCAGGTAAATACTAATCTCATCCACAGGAAAAATTACAGAATAAAGCTGGAAGGAATGAAAATAACTCTGAATCAAACTACAAGTCATGACTAGTGGAAAATAATCCACCAATAAATGTATAAAAGAACTACTAAAAGAGTACAACTGAACCAGAAAAGAAATAGATAGCCACTAGCAGAAATCACCTAAGAACTCAAGAAACTCACGAGGCTCAACATTGAAGTCCTCGTCAGCAAAAGTCTCCAATCTCCGTAGTCCGTCGGTACCTGTGCTCGTCCCAATCTGGAAAAGGTGCCAGGTCCTCAGAGGGACGTAACAAGTACACAAAAAATCGACATGCATGATAGTACAGGGCAGTATATAAATAACTAGAACAAAATGTAACATAACATCTCCCCAACCAAACAAGGACAGGATATATCATGCGACATACGACAGGTAAACTAACCATCTATGTGTAATGCACTCGAGACATCTCTAATGGTGCATGAGGGAGGGAGAAGAAGAAGAAACTGCCACCAAGCGTTCTACGGTTTGAGAAACGAGGGGCTACGAGCATCCAGCGTCCATTGGAAATAGAATTCTCATACACCACTAGTAGACTCTCCCCACCCAATGTATATCTGTACCGTATACGCGGTACAAATAATATGCAAGACGTCATAGTATATATAAGTAGACCTGTACCAACCACTAGACCAGACGCGAACTCACGTGCCAATGATCAGTCGACACACAAATCCATGCTCTCAACTCACTCATATAGTGATCGTGTATGATACGGTGTCCGGCTAGAAGGTACCACATACCTTCACAATACACGGGATAAGTCCACTACTACTAGATGCGTGCACACAACTGAGAAGTAACTAGGTAACATAAACTAACTGCAAAAATATACAATCAAGCAAGGTGTACTTGCCTGTGTCCAGCAACTGAGTATCCGGGTCCGATGTAGAGTCCGAGTTCCGAGAAGCAAACAATCCTAAACAAGCATGATTTATAATTAATCTCTATTTAACAATTTACTAAATTGATTAATTGCTAATTAACCAACAAACATTAGTATTTTATTAAAACTAGCTAACTAGTACCAATAATTATGAATAATACTTATACAATAATAAGTATGTAAATATACTTATTATCATACATTTATATTCTGTAATTAATAATACAACATGATATTTAGTAATTAATTAATTAATTATAATCAATTAACTACTCAATTTAATACACACGTGCATACACAATTCCTAATAATACTAACAAAAATAGTAAAAGTCCTTAAAAATTATTTCTAGTCTATTATAATAATAAACTAAATAATACCAGAATAATAAATATATATTATATATATATTTTTACAGAAATGAATTTATTACCATTAAAACTATTTATTAAATAAATAGTTAAATAATACATAATAATTCGAAATAAATCTTGAAAATTCACTATAAAACCTAAATTTAACCATTAAATCTACATTCACTATTCTACACAATAATAACACATAATTAGTAATTATTTAAATTAATAAATAATTATTAAACAATTTAATAAATAATTCTAAAATAATTCTAGAAATTACTTTTAAATCCTAAAAATTAGTAATAAATATAAAATACCTAAAATAAATTCCAAAATAGTTTAATTATCTATTTACAACAGAAACCTTAACATTTACCCATTTACAAATAATTATATAATTAATATCAATTAATTATATAATATACTTAGTAATCAAAATTACCCTTCTAAAATCTAAATAAATATAAATAAATATAATTAAATATTGGAAATATTTTTATACAGGAAAGTATATTTTTATAAACATTTTCTATAAAATATATATTATTTAATTAACAACCAATTAAATAATATAAATTAAAAAACGGTAATTGGAATTAATTTAAAAATCTAAAGTTCTCAATTTTTAATATAAAATAATTACAAATAAAATTCTATAATTTCTGGAAAAATTGTTATAAAATACTACATAAATTTTACAAACTTTTTCCTCTACAAGGTTTTATTTAATTAATAATAAAATTATTAATTAACGATTAAAACAGTAAATACAAACAATTAATTAACCGCGTATAAAATTTATAAGTAAATAGTAATAAATACTAATAAATAATATTAATTCACACAAAATTTAATGTTGATCCTATACTTAATTACTAATGATCCCTTTCAATTAGATCTAATTAATTACCAATAATTAGGCAATAATTAACACTAAAAAAAACTGAATTAATTGGATTAAAAACCCTAAAACTAGGGTTACAGTAAAAAATAAGATTTCCCACGTGGAAGAGCCACGGGGTCGCTCGGGGGGGTTACCTGCCCGCCGCAGGGGGTCGGGGTCGGCCTCCAGGCGCGGTGGCGCCGCCGAGGGTTGCCGGGATCGTCCGGCTCTACTGCTCACAGCGGCAACCGCAGTCCCGTCCGGCCTTGTGCTCCTCCGTACGTCGGCGAGGAGTCTCGGGTTGAGGGAGGAGGTAGGCGAGGTGAAGGTGAGGTCAGGGGGGGCGGCTTGGAGACAAAGCTCTAGGGTTAGGGTTAAGAGGAACTTGGTTAAAGAAGGCTATATATATATATATATATATATATATATATATATATATATATATATATATATATATATATATATATATATATATATATATTTTATATATATATATATATATATATATATATATATATATATATATAATTTTTTTTTTAAAAATATATATATATATATATATATATATATATATATATATATATATATATATTTTTTTTTTTCTTTTTTATATATATATTTATATATATATATATATATATATATATATATATATATATATATATATATATATATATATATATATATATATATATATATATAATATATCTAAATCTAATAAAACATCTATAAGCAATTCTTAAGACAAATAATAGAATTTAATAATAAAATCTAATAGGGATATCCAATTTAATAAAATAATAATAATAGACCATGGCAATAATAAAATATAATAATAGTGATAAACCATAAATAAAAGGTAATAAATAATTATAAACTTGCTATTAATTATAATAATATGACAATAACTAAGGATTATAAATAATAATAGAGCCAATATTTATAAGGATAAAATTTGACTAGCACTAATAAAAGTAACCCTGATGATCTTACCAACAATATTGTCAGATAGAAAATAGCATCATCTTGCATCTATATATATACAATATAAATTAAACCCTGATTAGAAATAATTAATTAATTATTTAATTAAAATAAATTAACAAGCTATTCTTCAAATAAAAAAATAATTTTAAAAATTTTCTGAAAATTCAGGGGGGTTATAATCTACCCAACTTATAAGAATTTCGTCCTCGAAATTTAAAATAATTCTAATACCGAAAAAATAATAAGAAAATCAATAAAAAGTAAATATGTAAATTGTAACTTACTCAACAAGACAATTTACAACGATACTTGGGGGTTTATAGAGGGGTCAAAAATGGCATCATATCCTACAAAAATATGTTCTAGGTCCGGTATAGGTCATAGGATTTCCAAGTGATCAGGGAATAGATCGATATTGCATGGTCAAATCTAATAGGATAAGGAGAGGACACAAATAGTCTATTCTAAGGAAAAGATTTGTCAAACAAGTAAAGTTATTAAAATAGAGCACATAAAGGTGTGTTTATGGGGGCATAAATGTCATGTGTATGGTACGGTTTGTCTAGATCATAATGGTGCAATTATTGGAAGAAAAATCCTAATATTGTGCTTCAATTACCCAAGTCTTGGTAAGGGATCAAATGATATGAACCAAGGAAAGGATAATAGGAAAACTTTTATTTGCTAAATGTCCGACTAAAATCAGTCTAAGATGGCTACTAGGGTGCTAAGGGTATTACTAAAATAAGATATCATACAAGGATACTTAACTGACTTAGTAGAAAGATGGTTCTACTATAAATCATAGCTAATAAAGGGTTATAAAGAGAAATTCTATACTAAGACGCAGAATAAAGAAGAGTTCAAGGGGGATGGGGTCGATTACAAATTTGAAGGTCCAATGCGAATAAATGTTTCAAGAAAAAAAAATTGTCAAACGGTCGCTAATGAGATCCTAGGACAAGTTTACTATATCTTCATCTGCATAAAATAATCATAGGGAAAGCGAATCAACATGCACTAGGTTGGCCAGACCATCATGCACCGATTCTGATTAGACAATATTTTAGCGGGTGCACCCAATAATATATGTGTCAAGAACAAGCTTGAGAAAAGAAGAAGCTTGTAAAAACTAGGCTATAACAGCAGTATTAGTCAAGACGATAAAAATAAACGTACAGAAGAAAAGAAAGTACAAGATAGTTCAAGTCCAAAACACAAATAATGATTTGACCTTTCTAGTTGCCCTATGAATCTCTAACCTTAGTTGAGCTAGGGGATAGGAACCCACAAAGTTATGTCTAGGTAATCTAAATACTTATACCAACATATAGTCAGTGTTATCCAACTATAATTTCTTAATGGTCCTGAGAAAAGTATGATGCTAGACTACAAGGTATACTACCCAACTTATAAGAATTGAACTAGTACCTCTAACTGTCTCTTTAGGGAAGCAAGTTTATCCTACCAAATTGTAGCAACAACATAGAATTTTCTAGAGAAACAATAATAATCCCAACATGAGAAAAAAAAAGTCCTTTGGTCTATTCAAAAGGATAAGACGTAATGATCTGCTTTCCATTATTGCTTAAGAAAATAAAATTTTGGATCGATAGTACTAGAATTATGCAGCACGATAAATAGTAAATTAGGAAAGAAAATAAACTAATTAGATAATAAAAAAAATCCTTACAGCATTTAGCTCGGCAACCGTGGCATGAGCTAAAGGTGAAGGAAAAATTTTATTACAGAAAATATCAACCAATATTGTCTACAGGTAAAGTAACAAACAACTAAATAGATATTCCTAATATTAATACTAATAATATAATACTAAAATATAGGAGAAGATATACAGGTTGACGGATTTAGGGTATGGTCAAGAAAAATTTATAGACATCTATAGCTCTAAACAACTAGGGAATCATGATACTAGTTTAGGGTCGAGAACAAGGATGATAAAATTTTAAGAAGAAGACATAGTCACATGGGTCGATGACTTAACTATAACTGCATATAATCACTATCATTGCTATGAAAAATATGGCAACTAAGGTGTGACACTTCTATCTCATTAGAGTAACATCCTCTATGTTTATTTCCTCATCAAGATAAAAAAAATCAAATTCCTGTAAATAAAATTTCTTCATAAATTCTTTCAGTATAAAATCTTTAAATCAAAACAATCATCCACCAATTTCCTTAATCTCTTTAAGATCGTCGCATATAATCATAATTATAACTTTAAAATACCCAACCAATCCTTTTATCATCACTCCAACTCCCTTTTATTTTCCCCCTTTTTTTCCTCAACTTTAATTCAGTTTACCTAATATAAAAGATTGTAACTCTCTTATGAAAATATTTAAATCAATCACCGAGATAAATATTATCATAATACTAAATTCTTCTTTTTTTTCCAAAAGAAACTTCAATAAAAATTTATCAATCCAAAAAAAAGATTTAAATCTCAAATTTTTTTTTCAATCAAAATTTGTTCCATCAAACAAAATTCAATCACAAAAAAATACGTCAAATTTCTAAATCGATCCTCGAAATAAACTTTATTATAGTACAAACATCCTTTTCTTTTCTCCTCAAAATTTTTTAGATTAAAATTATCCAACTCCAAATTTTAAATCACTTTATGAAATGCATCAAATTTCTAAATTCTTCTTAAATAAACCCTTTTTTTTCATCAAGGTCAAAATATTCAATCTTTAAAGAAATATAAATCTCATAGGCAACTCTTAACTATTTCTATTTACAATCATCTATCCTTAAATTTTAAAAAAAAATTATTCTTCTATTTTGGAAACCAACATAAATCATCAACCAATTTAAATCTCATGTAGCAATGCGAATATTTAAATTTTTAATCATCAAGTTGATTTTATATCCTCTCTAACCAATCATAGAAATTTTTTTTTAAAAAAACTCAAATCAAAACTTTAAATCATCCTCTCAAATCGATCATCGAGTTTATTTTATTAATCAACTTCTTACAGTCTTTCCCATATGAGTATAAGTAATCTTTCTCACTATCATTCGAAATTGATATATCATTACTACTCAACTTTGAATTAACTAATCATTCATGCAAAAATTATATCTTTCAAAAATATGGTGTTCATCAACCTGTAATATTTAGTACTTTCCAAGAATTCAATTATAGACTCAACCGCATAATTAGCTGCCAAGGTAACCCATCTAGCCATATAGTTAACTCAAGAGTGTATATAGTATAGCATCTTCCAAACCTCTATCAATCATGACAAGCAAGGGGTACGGTAGATTAGATCGAGAAGGATATAATTGCAAGGAAGTCAAAGAGTCAGAAGATATAAATCAAAGAAGAGATCAAGTATTTCGAGGAGTTTGAAATGAGTCGAAATCAAACGAGATCAAAGGATAAAAATAATCAATTGTGGATGAGACACAATAGTCCTAATCCTATACGCAGGCTTGCTTGGTACGGTAAAGTAACCAAACAATATTTTCTTGACCTGCATGGGCCACCACTAAAAACATGTCACACCCCGGTTCCAAAATATGTGGGACCAGGAACACGTGGCGTGCCAGCTGTACGATCAAGTATAGAAAAACCCCAATTTAATGGACTATACTCGATCGTAGTACGCTGAAGTAACAACTAAATAACAATACAGGCAGGTAAATACTAATCTCATCCACAGGAAAAATCACAGAATAAAGCTGGAAGGAATGAAAATAACTCTGAATCAAACTACAAGTCATGACTAATGGAAAATAATCCACCAATAAATGTATGAAAGAACTACTAAAAGAGTACAACTGAACCAGAAAAGAAATAAATAGCCACTAGCAGAAATCACCTAAGAACTCAAAAAACTCACGAGGCTCAACATTGAAGTCCTCGTCAGCAAAAGTCTCCAATCTCCGTAGTCCGTCGGTACCTGTGCTCGTCCCAATCTGGAAAAGGTGCCAGGTCCTCAGAGGGACGTAACAAGTACACAAGAAATCGACATGCATGATAGTACAGGGCAGTATATAAATAACTAGAACAAAATGTAACATAACATCTCTCCAACCAAACAAGGACATGATATATCATGCGACATATGACAGGTAAACTTACCATCTATGTGTAATGCACTCGAGACATCTCTAATGGTGCATGAGGGAGGGAGAAGAAGAAGAAGAAACTGCCACCAAGCATTCTACGGTTTGAAAAACGAGGGGCTACGAGCATCCAGCGTCCATTGGAAACAGAATTCTCATACACCACTAGTAGACTCTTCCCACCCAATGTATATCTGTACCGTATATGCGATACAAATAATATGCAAGACGTCATAGTATATATAAGTAGACCTGTACCAACCACTAGACCAGACGCGAACTCACGTGCCAATGATCAGTCGACACACAAATCCATGCTCTCAACTCACTCATATAGTGATCGTGTATGATACGGTGTCCGGCTAGAAGGTACCACATACCTTCACAATACACGGGATAAGTCCACTACTACTAGACGCGTGCACACAACTGAGAAGTAACTAGGTAACATAAACTAACTACAAAAATATACAATCAAGCAAGGTGTACTTGCCTGTGTCCAGCAACTGAGTATCCGGGTCCGATGTAGAGTCCGAGTTTCGAGAAGCAAACAATCCTAAACAAGCATGATTTATAATTAATCTCTATCTAACAATTTACTAAATTGATTAATTGCTAATTAACCAACAAACATTAGTATTTTATTAAATCTAGCTAACTAGTACTAATAATTATGAATAATACTTATACAATAATAAGTATGTAAATATACTTATTATCATACATTTATATTCTGTAATTAATAATACAACATGATATTTAGTAATTAATTAATTAATTATAATCAATTAACTACTCAATTTAATACACACGTGCATACACAATTCCTAATAATACTAACAAAAATAGTAAAAGTCCTTAAAAATCATTTCTAGTCTATTATAATAATAAACTAAATAATACCAGAATAATAAATATATATTATATATATATTTTTACAGAAATGAATTTATTACCATTAAAACTATTTATTAAATAAATAGTTAAATAATACATAATAATTCGAAATAAATCTTGAAAATTCACTATAAAACCTAAATTTAAACATTAAATCTAAATTCACTATTCTACACAATAATAACACATAATTAGTAATTATTTAAATTAATAAATAATTATTAAACAATTTAATAAATAATTCTAAAATAATTCTAGAAATTACTTTTAAATCCTAAAAATTAGTAATAAATATAAAATACCTAAAATAATTTCCAAAATAGTTTAATTATCTATTTACAACAGAAACCTTAACATTTACCCATTTACAAATAATTATATAATTAATATCAATTAATTATATAATATACTTAGTAATCAAAATTACCCTTCTAAAATCTAAATAAATATAATTAAATATTGGAAATATTTTTATACAGTAAAGTATATTTTTACAAACATTTTCTATATAATATATATTATTTAATTAACAACCAATTAAATAATATAAATTAAAAAACGGTAATTGGAATTAATTTAAAAATCTAAAGTTCTCGGTTTTTAATATAAAATAATTAAAATAAAATTCTATAATTTCTGGAAAAATTGTTATAAAATACTACATAAATTTTACAAACTTTTTCCTCTACAAGGTTTTATTTAGTTAATAATAAAATTATTAATTAACGATTAAAACAGTAAATACAAACAATTAATTAACCGCGTATAAAATTTATAAGTAAATAGTAATAAATACTAATAAATAATATTAATTCACACAAAATTTAATGTAGATCCTATACTTAATTACTAATGATCCCTTTCAATTAGATATAATTAATTACCAATAATTAGGCAATAATTAACACTAAAAAAACTGGATTAATTGGATTAAAAACCCTAAAACTAGGGTTACAGTAAAAAATAAGATTTCCCACGTGGAAGAGCCACGGGGTCGCTCGGGGGGGTTACCTGCCCGCCGCAGGGGGTCGGGGTCGGCCTCCAGGCGCGGTGGCGTCGCCGGGGGTCGCCGGGATCGGCCGGCTCTGCTGCTCACAACGGCAACCGCAGTCCCGTCCGGCCTTGTGCTCCTCCGTACGTCGGCGAGGAGTCTCGGGTTGAGGGAGGAGGTAGGCGAGGTGAAGGTGAGGTCAGGGGGGCGGCTTGGAGACAAAGCTCTAGGGTTAGGGTTAAGAGGAACTTGGTTAAAGAAGGATATATATATATATATATATATATATATATATATATATATATATATATATATATATATATATATATATATATATATATATATATATAGCCTTCTTTAATATATATATATATATATATATATATATATATATATATATATATATATATATATATATATATATATATATATGTATATTTTTTGGTTAAAGAAGGCTATATATATATATATATATATATATATATATATATATATATATATATATATATATATAATATCTAAATCTAATAAAACATCTATAAGCAATTCTTAAGACAAATAATAGAATTTAATAATAAAACCTAATAGGGATATCCAATTTAATAAAATAATAATAATAGACCATGGCAATAATAAAAATATAATAATAGTGATAAACCATAAATAAAAGGTAATAAATAATTATAAACTTGCTATTAATTATAATAATATGACAATAACTAAGTATTATAAATAATAATAGAGCCAATATTTATAAGGATAAAATTTGACTAGCACTAATAAAAGTAACCCTGATGATCTTGTTAACAATATTGTCAGATAGAAAATAGCATCATCTTGCATCTATATATATACAATATAAATTAAACCCTGATTAGAAATAATTAATTAATTATTTAATTAAAATAAATTAACAAGCTATTCTTCAAATAAAAAAATAATTTTAAAAATTCCCTGAAAATTCAGGGGGGTTACAACCATCCAACTCTCATGTATAAAGGCTCTTCCTACCATCTGAGGAAGACCCTTCTTAACATGAAGAGTCCTGAGCTGTCTGATGTGGGTGTCAGAAGAATGTCCTCTGCAACATCCAAATCACCAATACCAGTTCTGAAGAAGCTCGCTAACCAAGTCCCTGCAAATGTCAATAGAATAAGAGAAGTTAGCAGAAATGTATCAGTCAGCAGTATACGCTACAAACTGGCACACATCAGTATGCGCCTACAACTTGGCGCACATCAGCAATGCACCTACAAACAGGCGCACATCATCAGTATGCACCTACAAATAGGTGCACATCAGCAATGCGCCTACGAATAAGCGCATATCAACGCTGAACACTGATCAAACATGCATATGACAGCAATATGCACCTCTAATCAGAGCTAAAACATTGGACCATAGTGTGCACCTATTTTCAGAAATAGTTAGCGAAGACTTACTAGTTTTTGAAGACACGACATGTAAGCAAATAGTATCAGAATGAAGTAGCGCAGGTGAAGCCTTGTGGGAAGACATTTGTTTGAGAGAGTATGAATGATTCTTTTATTTCTGGATGTCCTTTTTAAAGAGGTTAAAGAGGAAGTGGGTGCGTTGTTCTAGAATTCTATTCTAGGAAAGAACTGAAAATAAGCATCTAAAAGCGTGTAACGGCTGCTACGTGTTCCTCAGAAGAAATAGTAAAATGAAGAATCAGCTAAAAAATATGTCCATGAGCACCATTCGAAGTCACAGCCACACAATACTAGAAATTTTAAAATTCATTTGCATAAAGATGAGTGGACCCCTACAACCAAGGACATAAGAACAAAATAATAAAAAGTTGTTCTCATTGAGAAAAGAACATTATTTTTTTCCTTGCCTTCATCAGTCTTACGAAGGGCGGCGTCCAACTCTTGCATGGTGCAGATCCCCGAGCGACGCATCAGGTTGAGAAATCCCTCTGAATTCGCGTGCTCCTCAGAGGATGATCCGCCACTCGAGCAATTGAAGACTGACGGAGTTAAACCGAAACAGTTCAGAAATTTCACTGCCCTCAAAGCTGGGTTAGCCTCCAACAAAAAGGTTGTAGATGCAATACCTTGTCTTGCTTCAGGAGACTTGGTTGTGGTGTCAGCATTAGTCTCCATCTCTTTCTTCTCGGGGGCCATTGAAGAACAAAAGTGAAAACCAAAGTACGGAGATCAACTACATATATATTAACAAATTGACTCTTCGTATTCCACATGGGAAACTGAAAGAAATCAATGAAACTCCGAAAGACGAAGAGAAGATTGAATATTTTCGAAAAAGGTATTTAATCATGATGACCGAGCATGAGACCGGCGCAACCTGACTTAGTCAAACTTTTATAAATTTAAAGTATTCCAAAACTTTGCAATGTCTTTAAGTTTTGAAAACTTTGAAGGGGGTCTTTTAGAGCCTAAAAATCAAGTTGCGCCTTCAATATACTGATCAGTGATCAAGTTGTGCCCCAAAAATCAAGTTGCGCCACTGATATGAAGCAGACTGCGCCACCGATCAGATTGTGCCTGATATCAGACTGTGCCTAATCTTTTTGTGCCAAAGCCTGCGTGGCATCTGACACTTAATGGTCATCATTACCTGACCATACTGACGACTGATACAACAGAGAACGAGAAAAATCTCTTCGAATCCCGTAAATTGAGCCGCTCAAGGAAAAGTTGGTGGACAGCTGTCTTGTACGCTTCGTGAGTTGCGTCTAGGCGCAATCTAAACAAAATCCTTAGTTGCGCCTAGGCGCAACCTGAACGACTTTTGATCAAAAGCTGCCACGTGTGTAGGCGCCGCTCAAAACAAGTGCAGTTTGACTTGTTGACTGAAGCTCACGCAACCTGATAAAGTTGAGACAACTTACATTCTAAAGCAGGATGACGTGGCACACATGCCACTAATCTCTCAAGACGTGTCTACTATCCTGTACACGACCACGTGCATCTCAATCATACGATGCCACGCGTCTAAATACAGTTAGTACACGATCGACAATTGAATGAAAGTTGGCACAACAAAAGGTTGGCGCAATCCAGTATGGCGCAATCCAGCCTCGCGCACATTAGAATAAGTGCTAAAACAGTTATTTCCTGAACTCTATAATTAGTGTTTCCAATCATCATCAGAGGAGGAGGAACTCTTGCAAAATTGCTGCTGTATTCTCCAGAGGCTACAGTCTTCAAGTTCACATAGTCCAAGGGATAAAGTGATCGTCTTCTGATCAGATTCCTAAAGTTGTACTTCCCCAGAATTCATTGTACTTTATACTCTTTTACAAGTTTGGAATAAAATAAATTATTTTATTTTTTTGCAAACAATCAAACCCTCACATCTCGGGGTCAAATCCCACTTCATGAGGCGCGTCTCAGATAAACAGGAGAAGACAAAAAGTTGAGAATGATGGACGATAGAAGGCACGAACAAAGGAACGACATAGTTCTCAAAATACCAGCCCTCGGTTATTCCTAAGAGCTTGGCATTTTGTAGCACCAACTCATCACCGAAGAGAAAACGAGACTTTAACATCTTAACAGTATCCAATGTGCCAGACAATCGGCCTCGAACCATCATGCAACGAAAGTAAATGAGCCGTTGTTCCTGGATCATAGCCAGGTGACTCCGTGGCTGACCATAAGCAACCACCTATGCAGTAGAAGCGACGAGTGCCTCCTCAGCACCGTGACCTCCGGCACAGCATATGAAGGCAAGGAGAATTTCCTCGATGAAAGTCGGGGGCACAGAAAATACTCGTAAATAAAGGGTGTCAGAAAAACAAAGACGAAAACACAGCACCATAAGAAGGCTGAGGTGGCCAACTTATGGAGCACCCACGCAGACGCTATCGAAGTGCACCATGCATCGACTAACATACAAACCGTACAGATACTCTGGATAAGACACTACGCGTAGATATTAAAAGCATCTATAGGCCTTACTACGAACGAAGTAATGGCTATATATGTCAAGACAACAAAGCGACGACATTCCTTCGAGACAACGCTCCTGAGAGTCGATGCTCATGTACGAACGACAAGCCAAGAATCTAACAAAAGAATCAGACACTTACCCGCAACGGGCTGCCGTACGTCCCCTATAATGGGAGGCTTCTCGACGACGACAACCTCAGAAGCCGGTTGCTTCCCTTTGGCTTGACGTCTGCTCGACGTAGCCTCTCCAGTTCGCCTCATGAACGACATTCTAGACGGCCTCAGGGGCTCCACAGCCGGTCGATGACTATCCCTTGAAGGTGTCATAGCCGGGTAGGGGCTAGCCGCTGCTCCACAAGCCTTCTTGGGGCTTACCGTGGAGGCCTTCAAAATTCTTGATTTCTTGGGAGCTATAGTAGAAAAAGCTAGGGTTTGAAAGAAAGAGAAAATTTTGACAAAGGTTTCGGTGAAGGAGTAGGTAAAAATAAAGAAAGCTTTTCTCTCTCCCCCCCAATATTCCTACTTACAGGAATAGTCGTGCCACGTCAAAAAAAGAAGACAAGATGCTTTGTTCACCGTCAAAACGACGTGGATTCAGAAAAAGGCCATCATAAACGTTCACGAGAAACGAGGAGTCATGATCAAAACTTGAGGAAGCGACGGCTTGAGGTATTTAATTCTGAGGCCCCAGCATGACGTCAACCTGGCAGCAGACGTGATTGGCATTTCGCCTACAAAGAAACACGTGTCATGCTTCTTTTCAAAGTATTCCGAGCTTGACTCAAGTTGGTCTTGTAGAAGCATAAAAAAGCGCAGGATGACACAAAGCACAGGTGGGTACTCTCGCTACCCACCCATCTCCACAAAGGCGTAGATGACGAACGGCTCAGGTTGGTGCTCTTGCTACCAACCCAGCTTCACAAAAGCGCAGGCGATCAAGCACGCCAATAGAAAAGACAAACTCACAAAAAACAGAGGAAAAGTTCAAGAAAAGTTCTTTTTATTAAATCATGGCTACAAGAGTCTAATTTAGATTCGTCACGATTACATAAAAGAAGACTTCCTAATTACAAGGATTTGTTACAAAGTACTTGTGATTACATATGTTGAACTCAAAACTCCTACGGATCTACATCGGGGTTCATCTTCACAGTGTAATCGTCATGAGAGAAGACACTATGGATAGAAGATATGAATACAGTCGCCATCAAAGTCTGTCACCACAACACCCTCCTCTCAGACGTGCAGCTCTTTCTGAAGCAGCTATTGTCCTGAGCGAGAACTCAGTCCATAGCACGACATGAGGCCATTTTCAAAAGTGTATCAGCTTCTGGGGCTCTTCTAGCATAACGGAAGCATGCAGCTGCCAATGAACAGGATAGAGAACAAACTGCAGCACTTCATGTTGGCAACCAGACTAAACTCGATCGTTAGGACCTCCAAGATGTCGCTCAGGTTTGAACTCCCTATGAGAAGTGTTCCAGCACATCCCGAAGCTCATCAGCAGTTCTTCTACGAACGCACGACTCCTTTGAACGAACTGATCCTCAACTAAAATCCGACTTAGGCAAGGCTAACAGCTGCTCGAAGCTAAGTCTGGATCCAGTATGGTATTGAAGGACAAAAAGAGGATGACGTGACTCTTCGAAAGAAATCCTCCTTTATATAGGGCAGGAGTGGTCCAAGACATAGGCCACGGGGTCGTCGGTCAAAATTTCCACATTAATGGGATGAACCTAAGACTCAGTACGATGAACCTCATTAAATGGGTTCATTCGACTAAGTCTTAGACCATTAAAAGACCCCTTGAAATTCCCCAAGTAACTGTGCAATTAAGAAGGGGTCGTTCCTTAAAGAGGTGTCACTAATTGCTCTTAAAGAAGACTTCAAAGACAACTTTTTCAAACCAGAAGTGCAGCTACAATCCTGTGCCAGTAGGAGGCGCAAACTGTGATAACTTCACATCATCCCAGCTCCAACGGCATAGACCTCTGCTTTGACCCAGAAGCTCAACTCCCTTCATCAAAGACTTGGAAAACACCATTACATCCAACATAAGTCCGTCTGCCGCTCCAAAAGCACAGTAACCTCTTAGCCTGAAGCACAGCCTACTCGTCGCCCTAAAGCATAGTAACTTTACTACTCAAAATACAGCCTACTCGTCGCTCAAACGCACAGAGGTCCAGTCGTCTTTGAAGCATAGTCCACTCGTCGCCTGAAAGCGCAGAGGCTCCGTTGTCTCCAGGAGAACAGTCTACTCATCGTACCAGAAGCACAACAGCACTAAGACCTCGCTAGAGGTGCAGGTTGCATGGTCCACCCAATTGGTTTATTTAAACCGCCACTCTCAAAGATAGGACAGAGGTTGATCATATTGATAAGTGCAAACATATTATCAATTGGTTTAAAACTAAGATAAGGACAAAGTTTGCTCTTTCGATAAATGTCGTATCAAGATGGTTTATTTAAACCGATCGCCTCCTGAAGGTCAAACAGAATCCTACTCTGAGATGAAATCCAAGATCTACTCGACTTCATCTAAACAGAGGATTTCCAGCAATAGACACGTGCCATGTGTCTTCTCCTTCGGTTATTTTGATAACCACTCGAGATCTCGATAGAGGAGAATCTCGACATCTGCCACGTGTCAGCTCAGTAGAAGCCCGCACCGTACGATGACAGCAGATTCCTTCATATCTTAAATTCGAGTGCAGATCATTTATATGCCCCATTTTCCCTATAAATAGAAGGAGTTTTTCCTTCAACGAGAGGAGGAGGACATACACAGAGAGAAAAGAAGCAGAAGGCGAAAGACAGAGCTTCGAAGTCTTCATCTCCGGCATCTTTTTGATCGGTAACCCTAGATTTCCATCAAAGATACCAGAAAGACAAAGTAAGTCCAAATCGCCGTCAGATCGTCAACGTAGTAAAGGAGCCACTACAGTGCTCGATCTCTACCGTCACGCTTTTCCAGAATTCTTGTATTTAGATTTCCTCGCATAAGAATCGAATATACCTTTTTTCAAGTTCAAAAAACAAAAAGTTCGTACAACCTTTTGTGATGTCGAACACCAGGGACTAACGGTGGGTCCAACGTACCTCAAATCCTGATCCAAGCAGTACACCCATCATCTACTCCATCAACAACAAGACCTGCAATGTTGAGTGAAGTACAACAGGCCCTCAAAGAGTTATACGCTCGCCACGATGCCAGAGAAAAGCGAGAATCACTCCAAAAGATGGAGATTCGGCAACCATATCATGTCGAATGGGATAATGTGATCTATCCTCCCAAATACAATCTGTAGACGCTCACGCCATTTAATGCGAAGGAGTCTCTCATCGATACTTGAGGTACTTTGCCTCAGTAACAGGGCATCTACCAAAAGATGATGCTCTTCTTACTAACATATTCATAGGAGCACTACAGGGGATGGCCTATGAATGGTTTTGTAGCCTCCCGGTAAACTGCATTTCGTCATTTGAAGACTTGAAGCACCTATTCCTCAATCGATTCTACGAAGGAGGAATAGACATGACAATGTCGACTCTCATGGACATCATCCAGAAGGAGAAGAAACCTGTACACGCATATATTGAGTGCTTCTGCCAGGCCGCTCTAAGATTGCCCTCCGGTATACCAGAGCTTATGCTTATGGACTCCTGCCACAAAAACATGCTTCCAGCAATCAAATTATGGCATAGTGCTCTTTGTGTAGAGTGGACGCCCTTCATTACAGAGGCAGAAGTGGTAAAAAAAAGATCGAGACGCACAGCTATTGGGACTGAGTTTCCCGTCGTTCGAAGACAAAGGTAGGCACTCATCTAGCAATAATCCCGCTCCTAAGGACGGTAAAGGGAAACAAGCCATGACCGTCAACATCTCCAAATGTTCAGTAACAATGAACCCTAAGCCGGCCGAAGCGCAGAGGCCGGAAGAGACCTACTCCTTCAACGACGAAGACATACTAGAACTCTTCGATATGCTGACAAAGGGTGGCAAGCTTCAGCTCCTGCCTCCTAAGCGTCCCGATGAAGTAGGAAAGGTGGACAATCAAAAATACTGCCACTACTACTAGTATGTTCAACATTCGTCACATGACTGCCATGTATTGAAAAGACAGATCTAGAGCCTCATCGACACCAAGGTTATCTCGCTCGACTACGAGAAAAAGACTGTTACTGCCAATATTGACACTCTCCAGTACAAAAGTTTTTTGAGAACGGAGGCTCAAGATGACGTAGTCCCCATCCCGAGAGCAACGATGGAAGTAATCAATCTTCCACCGGCCCGTGACAACGCTCAAGGCCACATCCCATTTATAATGCCATGAGGCAAAGTGATGTGGATCTATTTTGATCTCGTCCAAGACATGATGGTGACTGCAGCGCACTCTGTCAAGGGAAAGAAAGTCAAGGCATGTCGTATGGTTTCTACATCGGCTGATGACACTCTAGTTACCACTCGCTCGGCTCACCGGCGAGAAGAAAATTAGGCTCCGGAGGAGGAAACACCTCCCCCTGTTGCGGCCATCGCCCTCGATGCATCAGAAGCAGGCCCGTCTCAAACCCCTGCCACAGACAAGTAAAGGCAGAAGGAGGTTCGCTTTGACAAACCTCTGATAAAAGACTTGACAGTAGGACCGATAAAACCCTACAACTTTGACATATTGGCACAACTGGCCAATACCCCAGCTCGACTGTCACTCTTCGAGCTCCTCTGTCTCTCCAAAGAGACTCGAGACACCCTCAGCAAAGCTTTACAGAATGCTGACTCCTTCCTCACCCAGATGCAACCGCCTAAAGAGGACCTTAATGTATGCCCACGTTGTCACAGTGTGGTCGATGTGATTCCTAACATCTCCTTTACCCAGCATGACATATTGCTGAAGTACAACCGGTACAATAGGCCCTTGTACTATATAGGATATGTTGGTGCCATTAAGGTCGATCGCATCCACATCAACCATGGATCTTCTCTTAGCATCATCCCTCGGAGTTTTCTTCAAGCTTTGGGGACCCTAATGCATCGATTGACTGCATCAAAAATTACAATTAGCGGCTTCAATACTGGAAAGAGTGAGCCCCTGGGCAAGATATGCCTGAAATGCTAAATAGGTGATCTCCAGACTGACGTAACTTGCTGTCATTAATGCTGATATAAACTATAACATGCTGTTGGGATGACCATAGATTTATGAGTACATGATCATGTCCTCCACTCTCCATCAATGCATGAAGTATATAGCCAGCGACGGGACCATCAAATCAAGTTCGCTGACATCGACACATTCCGAAGACTCGAAGCATACTGTACAGATGCTGCTCTGTATAAGTCAGTCCCATGGGACGATAATGCCAATGATGTCGACGATGTGGCAGATACTGTATCAAAAAATGCAGCTGTCGTGGAAGAACCATTAAAGGTTCGATTGATGGAAAAAATTTCCAAAACATCAGCTCCTTTTGTCATCAAGCTTCGAGGCAAGGCTCCGGTTCGGTCATCCTCGACAATATCAGCCGTTAGCCAGGAGCCCATGAAAATAAGGCTTCCCCGGAAGGTCCCAAGGCCAACTCTGAAGTCGTAGGAACCTTCGACTATGCCTCCCTTGGTAGTCAAGTTGAAGGGGAAACCTCCTCCACATTCTCCCATAATAGCCCTAGTACTCACAGATGAAGATTTGGAAGACTACGTGTGTACCGATACCGAGGTGCACTCTTTAGATAATGTAATCCCTCGGGATAAAATTTTGTATTTTATTAATAGGAAGTTGTCTTTGAATTACTCTTGTACGCATTGGAACACTAGGTATTTCTTAGACAACGCTCTATATATGTTACAAATATAAGTGACAACCGCTAGTCTCGTAAGCCGAGTTGTCCCTCCTCAAGGTGCCTACTTCTTGGTTCCAGTAAGGAAAAAGGAGGAGGAACCCATCATCTTCGGTCGATTGGAGCATCCTCAGCGGCTGGCTCCGGTAGAACTAGAACTCGATAATGGCAAGATGCAATTCTACCGTTACACTACTCAAGCCAAACACCTTATCCAGAAGATGGGCTATGACTTGAACAACAACAGAGGGATGAACTATGGCAAAGGCCGACTGTAGAAGCATGGAAAAAGAACAGGAAAGTCCAAGCGGCTCAAAAGTTCTTTAGAGATTCATGCGGCACACAAATCCTTTAGCGCTTCATGCGGCTCAAAAGTCTCTTAAGGCTTCATGCGACTGAAAATTACACAATAGCTCCATGCGGCTCGGAACAAGCCATGTGGCCTCATGTGGCTCAAAACAGGCCTTTATAGCTGGCCATAAATGCTCTGAGCAGATGGCTCATTAATTACCCTGACACAGCGGCAGCTCTGACACTGACGAACTGACAGCTCTGACATAAAAGTGAAATGATGACTCTTAACGTGCTCCTAGAGAGATGAGGAAACTCTTTACAGCTGGCATGATCCATCCATTTCTAATGCTCTTTATGCGGCTCAGTTGCAAGGACGTCTATGCGGCTCAGTTGCAAAGGCCTCCATGCGGCTTAGTTACAAGGGCCTCCATGCGGCTCAGTTGTAAGGACGTTCATGCGACTCAGATTAAAAGACTTCCATGCAGCTCAGAGTAAAGGACTGCCATACGGCTCAGATTAAAAGACTTCCACGCGGTTCAGATAAGGCCAAACTTATGCGGCTCTAACACGAGGTCACACTCATGCGGCCCAACTATGACAGTCCTCCATACGGCTCGCAGCAGTTGGGACACATGGCAGGAGTTGATCAAATCTTAATTTATGATAATTGATATAACAGGCAGTTGGGACACATGGCAAGAGATTGACCAAGATTTATTCATTTGGATTTGCTGATATCAACAAATTATTACAAAGCAGATTTGTTGTAATTAACATTAATTGCCCAGATCGAGTTCCAACGAACCATGCAGATTTGGTGTAATCAACATTAACTGCCCACAGCCCAGATTAATTTCAAACAAACAAGATCAAGGCAAATCTTCACCAAATCCCTAACTGCCTACTTTTTAAGGAGTAATTATTGTACACCAGACTGATCACGAAGCCCTATAAATAGTAAGGTGCCATTTTCTTGCAAAAGCCTGGACGGAGTCATACGCACAGAGCCCGAGTAGAGAGATCAGCAACCCCCGCCCACACAAAGAGCATTATTTCATCTTTATGTTAGAGCTGTCACTTGTTAGGGCTGTCATTATCAGAGCTGCCGTCAGGGCATTTAATGCGGTACTTGCTTTATGGCCAGCTGTAGAGGAGAACCACTTAGGGCCACGTGGCTCATTTCTGAGCCGCATGGAGCTATCCGAGCCGTATGAGGCTCTAAATGACTTTGAGCTGCATGCATTTTCTAATGGATTTCTGAGCCGCATAAGGCTCCTTCTGTCTGAGCCGCATGAGCCTTTCTTGTCATTTTCCATGCTTCTACAAGACCCCTTCAAAGTTTTCAATTTGCAAAATTGAAATACTTTGAATAAGAAGCATGGCTATGTAAACTCTTCTGGCCGCATAGGGTATTCCGACCGCATGGACTTTTTAGCCGCATGGACTTCCTAGCCGCATGAACTGTCTGGACACATAGGCTCCCTGCCACGTCTCTCTGCCACGTATGCGCTTTATTTATTGCCCTTGATTTACTTTGATTTAAAGCCGCCTTTTGGGACAGGATCCCAAGGATCAGCTTTTAAATACTTAGATTTGACTCGATGCCCGAAGAGTCGATTTGATTCTATTCTGTAGCACGCGGATTGAAGCGTCCGTCGGTTCATGAGCCCCCCTTTCGTCTGCCTATAAATAAGGGGGTTTGTCGAACGAGAAGACTTCTTTACTTTCTCTCGTCTTCAACTCTTCTTGCCCTAAGTTGCTGTCCTCGTCTTCCTTCTCCGCTCATCAATCAACAATGGCCCCCAAGTCTTCCAAAGCCGCGGCGAAGGGTAAGGGAGTGGCTTCTTCATCAGCCACGACGCCCGAAGTCCACCCCGACGTTCACCTCATCATTGCTGGTAAGGGTTTGGGAATATCGTATACTTCGAAACCCTAACAAAGGCGGCTCTGTTGCATGCTTTATGCACAAACCTTTAATGAGTCCCTCGTCATCATCAAACTTTTCAAATTGTATGGGCCACATAGGGGTATACCCCATGTCTGAGCCGCATGGGGGTTTGTCTAGTAGCCGTACAGGCACTTCACAAACTGAACCGCATAATGACTCGTCGTACAGAGCCGCAAAAGTCTCTCTGAATCGAGCCGCATGAACCCCCTTAAATAGGACCCCATACGCTCGTCTTGATTGGGCCGCATAAGGCTCTGCTGAACCGAGCCGCTGTTTCTGAAATCAATCCGGCCTTGAATACTTTAATTAGCGACATGTGTGTCGAGATTATTTCTGCCGGGGCCCTCTTGTCACGACCTGCACCCTAGAGTAGGGGCACGAGAAGTGGGTACGTCCAGCCTACGCCGCAGTGTCGGCAGTAGAACGCTGTCCTAGGTCACAACATCTAACAATATAATGCTAAACAGTCTATACTCCCTGAATGGGGGTGACATAGCAGAAAGTAAACTCAATTACAACTAAGGACGAAGAAGTACGATATGATATAGAAATCAAAATGAAATACAGATGATCAGAAGAGTCTAAGTGTCTAAGATAACAACTCAGCAAACATCCAGAAATACAAAGTCTCAACTACAGAATATGAAAGAATGTATACAATTCCAGATCTCAAATGACAGAAATAGTAAAACCTAGACTAGGGAGTCTCTGTCTCTACAGCTAGTGGATCCGACTGGAAATCCGGATCACTGGTGTCATCTAGAGCTGCCCCATAGAAGGTATCCACACAGGCCTCCTCCTCGTCCTTTGTAACATTTTCAACAGGTCCAGTCAGGACAGGAACAAGCACAATACATCTCAACAGATCATAGCAGGTTAGAAATATAAACATGCAGAAGAGTAAGATACAGAAAACTGAAAAAAAGTACATGGTGTAAAAGAAAGAGAACTGTAAGTAAATAGCTACTGTATATAGAGAACTAACAGTGGCTAGTGATGTAGAGTACAGGATAGCACATGTAAACATGACAGATTAGTACATGATCTACACTAAGGAGTTTTATATGATCTACACTACTATGGAATTTGTTCACATGACTATTTGCACTCTCCCGTTTCCCCAATCAATACACAAGGATCTAAGCAGGTTATGTTATTATACGTGATATCACATGAAGGCCCATGAAAGGGTACACGTGATAGTATACATGAGGGCTCCGTGAACATGAGAGTACATGATTGACAAGAGTGTACATCTATGGTGAAAGCACAGGAGTACATGATGAAAGTGAAACGCACATGACATAATGTACCCGATGCTCCCGAGGGGATAACATCGCATGAAGAGATCCATATAGTACTAATCCGTGATAATGTCGTGACAGCATAAAGTAAAGTAATCTAAATCAGGAATATAATTCTAACAAGATATAAAATGATCAGAGAATGTACTCGCCTGCTATCTGAGTGTCCGGATGAAAAGTACTATCTGAGGAGAGGTGTCTGGCTCCTAATCAGAACAGCACAAGTCACAACAAGTCTAAAATGATAACAAGATATAATTCAATGCATTCTAAATGAATCTAGGTCAATCTAGGCCAAAGTCAACTCTTGGTCAACTCTGGTCAACTCTAACAGTCAAACTAGGTCAACTATGGTCAAACTAGTCTAAGTTAGTCTAATCTAGGGTTAAAAAGTCACTCTAGGTTCTAACAAGCCTATTCTAGTATCACACACATCATACAAGGTCAACCAAGTCAACACACACCTATATATATGCACACAATATCACAATATATTAATACATTATCTATATAGCTATTCACACAACAACAATATATATACATAATATATAGAGTGATAGAAGGAGTGAGGTAGAGGCGAGTGTCAATGAGTGTGTGTGAACATGTGTAAAGAGGGGGAGTGATTTAGCTAACAGTTAAGTGAGTGAGTGATGTGAGTGTGTGTATGTACATTGTGTTCTGGCATAGGGTCAATGTGGTTTGTGAGTGTTCAATGTGTTAACAGTTAAGTGTGTGTGTGTGTTTGCGTGTATACAAGTGAGTGTGTCAAAACATACAAACTAAGAGTGGTGATAAGTGAATAGTGAAGTGAATGAGGGAGTGAGATTGTGTCAAGTGAACATGCAAGTTTGTGAAGTGTGTGTCCAATGTGTTTAGTAAAACAGGGAAGGGAAAGGAAAGGAAACCAATTCATTCATTACAAAACAGTTTTCAGCCCCTCCCCACATTAACAACCAATTTTGAGATCAAAACCCAACCAATTCATCCCAAAATCGAAACCCAAGTAGTACATGCATAGACACAACATAATAGGGTCTCAAACATTTAACTAACAACATTTAATTAAGCCAAAATATGTATCATGGTTCAGATTTAGAAACTGGAATATTCAGTATGTTACATAGTATCAGAAAATAGGGTAAATGGGATTTAACAATCGAAAACATGTTAAGATGGGAATTTGTTGGTTGGTAAATGTAATATAGGGTGTGCACGTGTCTTCATGTTATTTGTGTCCACCCAAGTGGACACAAACGTGTCCAAACAATATAAATCCCAAAACAGGTCACACAGACACAAACAGTCAGTCAGTAATGTGCACGCGTGTCGTGCTCGTGTCGTAGGCCAAACTAGAACTCGTAATCACAATCCTAGATTCTCCTAGGACCCAGCTACCTACGTGTCACCCTGAATTGGGTCGAAACGTGTCGTATCGTGTCGTGACTGAAATGAGCGTATCTGAGCCCTAAATTACATGTGCACTATGCTGTGGAATCCCCTTGCAGGGTCAAGTATGTGTCCGACACGACACGAGAGCGTCTTCAACTTGGAGGACCTCGTGTCAGTCATTGCCCCTTGGCCCACGCCAAGTGGCATGACCTGAGTCACCGTGTCCAACGAGTACGACCCCTCGAGTAGCAGGGGACTGAACAGAAATCAAACCAGTGTGTGAACAGCCGTGTCCAACCCAAATAGCACCCGACAAAGACACAAAACCACCATGGTCTCTTCACAAAAATCGAAGATCAAACCTAGATCTACAGTCCTCTTCAAATAGAATTCTAAAACAGCAACATTAAACTCTTAGGGACATTTCCACAAACACCTATTGTAGTAGACTGATACGTGTCCATCTAGGACACAAAATGGACACGAAATGCCACAAAATTCTAGGGTTAGCTAGGGGACACCTAGATCTAGGTTAATATGCAAAAATAACAGCATCTATAATAGAGTTTTAGGGATTTACCTATAGGTGTCAAAACTCCTCAAAAGCTCCAAAGAGGGGGGTGTTCTCCTTGCTTCCCAAACTTTACCAAATTGTTAACAAACTAAAAATAAATTACACACACAACAAGAATACCTAAATTAGAACCTATTGTAATTTGTTTGGATTAAAAAAGAGTTGAAATGGATTTTCTAGAAATTTCTAAAGATGGGATTTACCTCTTCTTCCAACTTATGATCTTTCCTAAAAGAGGCTAACCTAATGGAAGAGAGTATAAATAGAGGTGGGATTACCAATGTGGCCGGCCAAGCTAGGGTTAGGGTTAGCTTTTAGGTTGGCTAATGGGCTTGGGCCAAATTCACAAGCTATGGGCTTAAGTCATTAATCATGACTTGTGAAGTCATAAGCCATTAATCAAATCTCTATTCAAATTCCTATTTCCAAATTGGTTCTAATAACTAGAATATGATTAACTTAAATCAAACTAGGGTTTCATAATCTAACCAAGTAGTCATGGCTAGGGTTAGCTTCTAGGTTAGGCTCCAAAGTCAACACTAGTCAAAGTCTAGAATAACCCCTAATTAAATTATACCAAAAAACATATAAATTCTAATAAATCTCAATAATTCACAATAATTCCAAATAAATCCCAAAAATTCAAAATGACCAAATACCCCCATATAAGAAATATGGTAGCGACAAATCTACCCTCCTTAAAAGAATTTCGTCCTCGAAATTGAAAGGCGAAATACAACTGATGAGAAGGATAGAAAGTATACCTCACGGTCCAAAAAGATATGGGTATCGCTCGCACATCTCATCCTCCCGCTCCCGGGTAGACTCTCCTAGAGAATGATGCCTCCATGCGACGCGAACCAAAGGTATCACCTGGTTCCTCAGAACCTTCTTCCGTCGATCTAGTATCTCCACTGGCTGCTCTGGATAGCTGAGAGAAGGTCCAACCTCAATCTCCGAATGGTCGAGCACATGGCTAGGATTAGCCACATACCATCTCAACTGTGATACGTGGAATACGTTGTGGTCCCCCACTAGTACAGGTGGCAAGTCTAGCCTGTAAGCCACGTCGTCGACTCTCCCACTGATAACGAAAGGGCCGATGAAGCGCGGACTAAGCTTTCCACCTCCACCAAAATGTATCGTACCACGAGTCGAAGATATCCTCAAGAAAACCTGGTCTCCAACCTAATCACAAGCAAGGTCTCAATTATTAAATAATCAAACATGATCAAAATTATAAACACAAACCCTAAATGTAATCCGACTCTAATCTGTACCTCAAACTCCAATGGCCTCCGGTGGCTATCGTCCCAGTGCCGATGTCTGTCCTGTGCCATACGAAGTCTGTCCCTGATGAGCTTTACCTTCTCGGCTACGTCAACAACCATCTCTGGTCCCAGTAAAGCTCGCTCACCAACACCATCCCAAGATAAGGGTGTACGACACCTATGCTCGTACAGAGCCTCGAAAGGTGATATCTTAATGCTGGATTAAAAACTATTATTGTAAGCAAACTCTACCAAATGTAGATGATCCTCCCAGGAACCTCCAAAGTCCAAGACGCACGTCCGCAGCATATCCTCGAGCGTCTGAATAGTCCTCTCTGATTGTCCGTCCGTCTGGGGGTGGTATGCAGTACTAAACTTGAGCTGAGTGCCCAAACTAGTCTGTAGACTCATCCAGAAATGAGAAGTAAAGCGGCTATCCCGATCCGAGATGATGCTGACCGGAACCCCGTGAATCCTGACTATCTGCCGCATGTACATCTCCGCAAGCCTCTTTGTAGACGTACCCACCTTGAATGGCAAGAAGTGGGCCAATTTGGTCAACCTGTCAACGATGACCCAAATCGCGTCTTTCCTTCCTGTGTACACGGCAACCCAGATACGAAATCCATAGTGATATGCTCTCACTTCCACTCGGGAATAGGCAGTGGCTGCAATAATTGTCACTATCACATTTCCAGTTGAGGGTATTTTTATCATTTTTGGGGATATTTGAATTTATTATAATTTATTTGAATTTATGGGAATTTTTAGGATTTATTTTGGAATTATTTGAATGATGGTTGACTAGGTTGACTTTGACTAGCATTGACCTTGGTGGACTGACCAATAAGCTAATCCTAGTTATGAGTGCCTTAGTTAGATTATGTGATCCTAGTCTAATCTAAGTTAACCCATGTTTAGTCATTAGAATCAAGATTAGCAATGGGTGACCTATTGATTAGGGGTTTTGGTTCATGACTTAAGGACACTGGAATCATGACTTATGACTTAACAAGTAGAGGCCCAAAGCCCAACCCATTAGCTAACCCTAACCCTAATTCTATGGCCGGCCACACTAGCCTAGGGAATCCTACCCTATAAATAGTCTCTTCCATTAGGTTAGCCTCCTTTAGGAAAGTTCATTTGGAAAGAGAGGTATGCTCCATCTTTGAAATTTATAGAAAATCTAATTTAATTCCTTTTTCCCTCAAACAAATTGCAATAGGTTCTAATTTAGGTATTCTTGCTGTTTGTGTATTTTATTCTCAGTTTGTTAGCAATTTGGTGAAGTTTGGGGAGCAAGGAGACACCCTCTCTTTGGAGCTTTCTTTGGTTTTGACACCTATAGGTAATTCCTCCAAATCTTATTGAAATTACTATTATTATTGCATATTGACCTAGATCTAGGTGTCCCCTAGCAAACCCTAGATTTTTGTTGGATTTTGTGTCCATTTCATGTCCTAAATGGACACGTATCAGTCCAATATACCTAGTGTTTGATGAAATGTCCCAAGGGGATTTCGATTTGTTTTTAGGAAAGTATTTGAATAGGAATTATTGATTTGGTGTGGCTTATGGATTTTTGTTGGACTGGGATTAAATTAGTGTCGTGTCGTATCGGTTTGGACACGTGAACACACGCGATTCAGCCCGCACACACTATTCTGCTACTCGGGGGCTGTATCGGACACAATACGACACGTGGACACCTAAGATTGGACACAGCCCTAGGGGCAGACACTGACACGAGGTCCTCAAAGTTTGAGACACTCTCGTGTTGTGTCGGATGAGCACTTGACCCCGCAAGGGAATTCTACTACACGGGCACAGTTCGTTTCGGGCCACTGATACGGCCCTAGAACGTTGGACACGACACACTAAGACCCAAAATAGGGTGACACGAACCTAGGTGGACACTAGGCGAACCACCCTGCACAGGGACATGACATAATTCGTGTTGTGTCAGGTGCACGACACGCGTGCACACACGCACGAGACTGTCCACTGCACTGTGTCTGTGTGTGTTGTTTTTGGGTTTTCTTCATTTGGACACGAATGACTTGTTGGACACCTGCACACATGGGGCTTACATTACCAACCATTTATAGTTCCATTTAGTTTGGTTTTATACATGTTTTTCCCATTTACCTAATTTGTACTGGTACTTAGCATATTCATTATATTTCCAGATTTTTAGATTGAATTTGGGCAATCAAATTAACTCATATTAATGCAAATTTTCACATGTTTCTAACCCTAGTGTGTGTACCTATAGGTAATCTAACTGTATGTTAATTTTGAGCTGTTTTGGTGTTGAATTCTGGTTCAAAATGGATGGGACTAAAAACTGGAAAACTGAATTGGGTTCCTTTCCTATATTTTCTGAAAACTGAAATGGGGTTTATGATTGGGAGTTTGGTTTGGGGTTTCTGTCAATCTCAGGAAAAACTGAAACCTATGTTAATTTCCTCTTATACACACACACACACACATTTGATTTCCAGATTTCCTCATATTCACTCACACACATATGTTGACACCCTCACTTACTCACATTGCCTCCTCTAACACACACAAATCCTACATACACACACACACTAAACTGACCCTGTTGGACTGTCACTGTGACACTCTTCATCACACACACACACCCGCAGTTAACTAAGACACTCTCACTCTCTTGACACCCTCTAACACTCACACATACTCCCTCACATGTCTTCACACACACATCTCATAGTTTCCCCTCTCTATGTATATATAATCTATATATATGTATATAGTTAATGAGAAATGAATGCAAGTTCTAGGTATGTAATGTATATATATATAAAGTATATTATGTATATATGTAGGTATCATATATATTATAATATGTGTGTGTACTATTATATATATATTATATATATGTATGTATGGTATACATATAGGTAGCCTATGTGTATATATATATGTATGTGTTATGTGATTTCCATGTGTAGGCCTAGATGCAATATAGGTTATGTGATGTTGGTTTGACTTTGTGTTGTATAGGTTGTATGGACTTGGTATACTAGCATAGGCTAGTTTAGCCTTGATTAGACTAATGTAGACTTGTTAGGACTTAGAATGGTTGTTAAACCTAGTTTAACATAACCTAGACTTGTTAGACCTAGTTTGACCATAGTTGACCTAGTTTGACTTCTATGGTTGACCAGAGTTGACCAAGAGTTGACTTTGGCCTAGATTGACCTAGATTCATTTAGAATGCATTGTAGTGCATCTTATTACCATTCTGGACATGTTATGACTTGTGTTGTTCTAAATAGGAGCCAGACACCACTCCTCGGACAGTACTTTTATCTTGGACACTCAGATACCAGGCGAGTACATTCTCTAATCATTTTATATCCTGTTTAGAATTATTTTCCTGCTTTAAATTACTTTACTTAATACTGTCACGTTGGTCACACGGATTAGTACTATATGGATCCCTTCTTGAGATGTTATCCCCTCAGGGAGCATCAGATACTACATGTTCTGTGCGTTTTACTTACATGGTATATCACTATGCTTCACGGTTCATTGATCACTTGTGACATGTACTCTCATGATCACAGAGTCTTCCTTGAATCACCCATTTATGGACATTCCTAGAATCACCCATTTTTGGGCTTACCATGTATCACCCCTTGTGGGGCATTGCATGGAATCATAACATAACCTGGCTGGATCCTTGTGTATTGATTGGGGGTACGGGGGACTAGAAGTAGACATGTGAATAATATCCAAGTAGTATCTCATCTGATCACCCCCGTAGTGTCTCATCAGAATCTCCTATGCCATTCACATGTTTATATTGTACTCTGACTCACTAGCCACTGATAGTTCTCTAGTTATAGTATATATTTCCATTACAGCTTTCTCTGTTTACATCCTGTACTTTCTTTCAGTTCATGTATCGTACTTTACTGTATGATTATATTTTCTAACCTGCTATGAACTGTTGAGATGTATTGTGCTTGCTCTTGTCCTGACTGGACTTGTTGAAAATATTACAGAGGACGAGAAGGAGGCCTGTGTGGATACCTTTTACGGTGCTACCTTAGATGAGTGCTTGGACCTGGACCAGCAGCAGGTCCCACTAGCAGTGGATGACACTCCTCTAGATTAGGATGTTTTCATTTACATTACTCTCTGGATGACTGTATATATTTGATACTTGGGATATGTACTATTCTTAGATACTTAGACTCTCTGTTTGTACTTGTGGATTTCCTTTCTTTTCAGCAGTATCTATCCATCTATCTTCTATCTTATCTTTCTACCTTAGTTGTGATTGAGTTTACTTTCTGCTATGTCACCCCCATTCGGGGAGTATAAACTGTTTAGCATTATATTGTTAGATGTTGTGACCTAGGATAGCGTTCTAGGGTGCGGGTCGTGACACATTTTTAGTGGTGGCCCATGCAGGTCTAGATTTGAAATGTAGTGGTATTCGAACTAGAATATCACTGCAGCCTGCAGTAGAATTAGGAAATTTTTGAAGGTACTCAATCACATTAGAAAAAACTCTTTATCAGATTCTGTATATCTAAACTTTGATGCTTATTGTCTTCCTTTGAATTTAAACTATCCTCCTTTGATATTTTGACTCATTCTCAGCAATTGTTTCTTTTTGATCTGTCTCTAGGATGGTTGAGACGAGATCACATCGCCAGGGCCAGGGGGACGCCGATGAGAGGTCTGCCACCTCTCATACTCAGCAGCCAGTACCTGGTACCTCAGCTCCAGTCATGCCGGCTGGGGTAGGCGTTTCAGCTGCTTTCGGAGGTGCCCCGCCACCTGTGAGGCATGAGCCGAGTCCGGTGATTCCGGATGTGCTTCAGCAGCAGCCACCTTCGGGGACAGTTGACGCTGTTCAGCTGTTAGCCTTCTTCCGGCAGTACATGGAGGGTCAGCAGACCCAGCAGCAGAGGCACAAGCAGAGCTCATACGAGGCATTGATCTGGCCGTGACTGCGGTAGAGAGAGTTGTAGCTCAGCCAGCGGCAGCCCCGCAGCCGCACCAGCCACGGAAGAAGGGCATCCAAGATTTTCAAAAGATGCACCTGAGGGACTTCCGAGGGACAGAGGGGATCTTGTATGCCGACGAGTGGACTGAGCACATGAAGGAGATATTCAGGTTGGCTGAGATTTCGACGAGGCTCCAGATTGAGGCAGCGGCCAGCATGATGCAGGATCTGGCCCGTACATGGTACCAGACCGACCCGAGGGTTGGTACTGCAGGACAGACTTGGGAAGCATTCAAGAAGCTGTTCAAGAAGAAGTTTTTCCCGGATGCAGAGCTGGGAGCCCTCGAGACTCAGTTCGAGGCCCTAGTCCAGGGGAGCCAGTCTGTGGAGGAGTACGCAGGAGAGTTCTGCCGCCTGAGCAGATTTATAGAGGGCTTATCGGAGGCGACGAAGGCCCGGAGGTTCCGAAAGGGCTTGGTAAAGGAGGTCAAGTCCTACACCAAGAATGCCCGCAGCGCTACCTTTGAGGAGATCCTAGTGGACGTGTTAGCTGCAGAGGATGATCTTGAGCTTAGGCTCAAGAGGGGGCGAGACTTCCAGGGAGGCAGCAGTAGCGGAGGACCGGCCAAGAGGCCGCACTTTTAGCAGCAGCACCAGCAGCACCACCAGCAGCAGAGGTTCCAGCCGCAGCAGTTTCAGCAGCCGAGGCATCAGCCAGTGCAGCATCAGCAGCAGAGGGTGCAGCAGCAGGCACCGAGGCAGCAGGCCACCACCTGTGCTTATTGCAAGAAGCTAGGACACGGGTGGAGCGAGTGTAGGAAGAGACTGGGCAAGTGCCTGATTTGTGGTTCAGCAGACCACCAGATGAGGGAGTGTCTCGTAGCACGAGCAGCTCAGAGAGGAGGAGCCAGAGCTCCAGCAGGCCAGCAGAGGGGACCAGCCCTGCCGACACAGCAGTAGAGATTTTTTCAGTATCAGCAGCAGGCCAGGGGAGGCCAGCAGGGGCAAGCTTTCGCCATGGCGACTGAGGATGCAAAGGCAATAGGAGAGCTGATCGCAGGTTCGGTTCTTCTCGACTCCAGACCAGCTTTTGCATTATTCGATTCTGGTGCTTCGTATAGTTTCATATCAGTATCATTTGCGATTAGACACGGTATCATAGCTAAATCGTTGCCTAGGACATACAAGATCACGACCGGGGGTGGCATTATCCTCGTGAGTGATGTTTGTAACGGTCGAAGTGTTGTTTTGGGAGGCCATGAGTTGGAGGTGAGCCTGCTCGTAATGCCATTGCCGAACTACGATATAGTACTCGGTATGAATTGGTTGAGCAGGCACCACGCCAGCATTGATTGCAGAGAGGGTAGAGTTCTCTTCAGAGTGTCGGGGGAGCCAGAGTTCGAGTACTCCAGACGTCAGGCGGAGCAGAGCAGCGAAGTTTTTTGCGGAGTCTCGGTTGAGGAGCAGACGATTCCACACCCCTTAATAGCAGAGTATATAGATGTTTTTCCAGAGGAGTTGCCTGGATTGCCACCAGATAGAGACATTGAGTTCTCGATAGACTTGGTTCCAGGAGTGGAACCCATCTCTCAGCATGTCTATCGGATGAACAACAGTGAGTTGGTGGAGGTGAAGAAGCAGGTGGATGAGCTGCAGGACAAGGGTTTCATCCGTTCGAGTTCGTCGCCATGGGGTTCACCAGTTTTTTTGTGTCGAAGAAGGATGGGTCAATACGGATGTGTATTGACTACAGGGCACTCAACAACCTGACGATCAAGAACAGATACCCACTGCCGCAGATCGATGATCTTTTTGACCAGTTGAGCGGAGCTCAGGTATTTTCCAAGATTAAACTGAGGTCAGATTATCACCAGGTGAAGGTGAAGAGGGAGGATATTCCCAAGACCGCTTTCAGGACGCGGTACGGGCAGTTCGAGTTTTTGGTTATGTCGTTTGGGCTATCCAATGCACCAGCAGTATTTATGAACCTAATGAACAAGGTGTTCCACCAGTACCTGGATCAGTTCGTGGTGGTATTCATTGATGACATCTTGGTATATTCCAAGACTGAGGAGGAGCACGAGAGCATCTGAGGATAGTATTGTAGACTCTCAGGAGGGAGCAGCTTTATGGGAAGCTCTCCAAGTGTGAGTTCTTTTTGGACCGGGTGGACTTTTTGGGGCATATGGTGACTGGAGATGGAATCTCAGTTGAACCCAAGAAGATCGTAGCAGTTGAGGCATGGGCAGTGCCGACTTCAGTGGCAGAGATCAAGATTTTCCTAGGGCTGGCAGGATATTATTCGGAGATTTGTGCAGGATTTCTCCCAGATTGCAGAGCCGTTGACTCGGTTGACCCGGAAGGATGCTGAGTATGTTTGGTCAGAGGAGTGTCAGGCAGCTTTTGATGAGTTGAAGAAGCGGCTTACGACAGCCCTGATTCTAACATTGCCTTCAGGATCAGGGGGATTCACTATTTATAGTGACACTTCAGGGAAGGGGCTGGGTTGTGTCTTGCAGCAGCATGTGAAGGTGATTACCTATGCTTCCAGGCAATTACGTCCCCATGAGAAGAACTACCCTACCCATGACCTGGAGCTGGCAGCAGTGATATTTGCTCTGAAGTTATGGAAGCACTATCTGTATGGAGAGAGGGTGGAGATTTTTACAGATCACAAGAACTTAAAATATGTGTTCACTCAGAAGGAACTGAACGTGAGGCAGCGCAGAAGGCTAGAGTTGATGAAGGACTTCGACATATCAGTTCAGTATCACCCAGGGAAGGCCAACGTGGTTGCCGATGCCTTGAGTAGGTATCCGACAGCCATGTGTTTGACCATGGACCGTCATTTACTTGCTAATTTGGAGAGCCTTGGGATTGAGGTGATCGTGCCCGGAGTTCAGATGCAGTTATGGGGCCTGCAGGTTCGAGCAGGATTGGTGGATGGCGAGTTTTCTCTTTCAGAGGATGGTGCCTTGAGGTACGGTTCCAGGTTATGTGTGCCCAGCGGAGAGCCCAGAGAGCAGATTTTACAGGAGGCCCACAGATCTCAGTACTCTATACACCCTGGTGCCAACAAGATATACCGAGATCTGAGGGAGCATGTTTGGTGGTATGGGATGATGCGGGAGGTGGATCGCTTTGTAGCTAGGTGCTTGTTCTTGTAGAAGCATAGAAAAGAGCATGATTGCCCATACGGCTCAGAACAGGAAAACCCATGCGGTTCAAAAACAGACGAGCTTCATGCGGCTCAACAGCATCATGCAGTTCAAAAGTCACCAACTTGGACATGCGGCTCAAGCAAACACCACGTGGCCTTCTGCGGTTCGCTCCTACAATTGGCCATTAAGTAAAGGCCCTATTTAATGCTCTGACATAAAGGAGAACTGACGGCTCTGACATAAAGCTGCCATAAAGACCCTGTCATAATGATAGACTCCTAGGGAAACGAAGGAAATCTCTGACACAAACCCCAAAATCCTTCATGCGGCCTTGACACGTGGACAGTCGCATGCGGCTCAGGCAGAGGCCACCCCATGCGGCTCAGGCAGAGGACATCCCATACGGCTCAGGGAGAGGCCACCTCATGCGGCTCAGGCAAAGTCTACCCTATGCGGCTCACGAAGACTATCTTCATGCGGCTCACTGAGAAGCCACCCATCATGCGGTCACCTACGCTCATGCGGCTCAGATCATTTCCATACGTGGCCAGTCTTATGCGGCTCAGTAGGGAACAATTCTCATGCGATTCGGATCCTAAGTGGTTCATGGTTAAGACACGTGACAGAAGATTAGTTTTTCCTGCGTCCCTACAGCTAGCAGCATAATAATAATGGGACACATGGCATCAAATCGATCAAGATTCATCAACAAATCCTAACAACCAGGTTTAGTGCCATCCTCATAATTACTGGGATCAAATCAGATCATTTGTAATCATGCAAATTGAACACGTGGCGGGAGATCCGAGCTTGGCATAACAAATCATGAAGATTTATGGCAATCATCATTAATTGCCCACAGAGATTTGATGCAATCTACATTAATTACCTAGATTTGCTACAATCAGAATGAAGGGCCCGAATTAATTGATCCTTAACTGCCGACTTATCAAGGAGGCAATCATTGTAAACCCTAATGATTGTATCCCACTTCTATAAATAGCAAGGTGCCATTCCCTTGCGAAGGAGGACTTTTTCGAAGAGCAGCAGAGAACCTGGAGAGACTTGAAGAGAGAGAGAGCAGAGAGACAAAGGCACGTACAGAGGGCATCCTGAGAGCATTTCTTTCCCAGAGCCAAGGCTGCATCCGATCGTCCAAGAAGTAAGGCAGAGCTGCCGTCGCTTTCCCGAGCATCTACCGTCACCCCCCAGAGTCTAAAATAAACAATTGTACTTAGATTGATGTACCTGAGTTTTCGTCCCTAGGCTTTCTTTGTACAAGCGAGTTTGTATTGTGAAGTAAAAGTCCAGTCCTCCGATATAATTATTCTGTTCATTTATATTTCATGCCAAACACGATGGCGACTCTGCTGGGGACAAACTTCTCCACGGCTGAGGAGTTGGTAACGCAATCGGATGCAGCCAAACTTGGCTCCACACAACAGAAGATGGTCGTCCGCTTCGACCAACAGGCGTTTGAAGAAATGCTCTCCGACGGAAGCGCTGGCCCGATCCAGAAGCGAACCCGCACAAAGAAGGCTCACAGGGAGTGGAGGCCAAAATCATTTGCTCCTCCCCAAGCTCTCGACGGAGTACTCTCTGCTGCCCAAGACGGCAAAGGCAACTCTCATGCGGCCCCACTTCAAGCCATAGAGGACTCTGCTGTCCCCAAGTTCGGCAAAGGAAAGTACTACGATGCTGGATTTGCAGAAGCAAAGAGTGATTCTATGTACTCCAGGAAGAAACCGAACAAAGGTACTAGCCGCAAGACGAAGACTCATGCGACCAAACTTGCCAGCCGTATGCATGATAACCATGTAGTCAAAACTGCCAGCCAAATGCATAATACTCATGCGGCCAGGATTCCCAGCCGCATGGAGAATACCTATGCGGCTGAGACTTCCAGCCGCATGAAGAAAGCCCATACGGCTATGACTGCCAGCCGCATGAAGACTGTTGATTCCAGCCGCATGTCTCCTGCTCCACGCGGCTCGGTTTTTGACCGCCTCTCCTCTGGTCTTGATCTCTCGTGCTCCCGAGAAAACATGTCTAACTCTCTCCAGCACCACTTAAACTCTTCCTATTATGTGCCCTCACGCACCAGAGTAAAGAAGTCTAGGGCACAGCGAGTTTGGCAAGCTCAGTCCGTTGACCCGACCTCTGACCATCCGAGCGTTCCACATACTGTTATGCGGGCCTCTGATGGGAAGTTGTACGGAACCACTCGAGTCTAGCCCCCGATGGCAAACAGACAGAATGGTTTCCAAAAGTCTCCCAAAATCCAGAGAGCAAACATGGTCGTTCCGGACCCATCTGACTTGCGTGAGACTATCCTCCACAAGCGCAAGGAAAGAGAGGGGGCCTCGGGATGCAAAGAGTCCTCCCACGGATGTTACTGCATCCAAGTCATCGTCAACTGCTGTTATAATAACGCGACGGTACGAGAAGACCGGCAGTCCGTCTTCCAAAGACAGCAACAACCATGTTCAGAGGATGAGGTACCTCCCGTCGTCTCCTGTAACTCTGCTCAGAAAATTCTCGCCGATGGGAGATGGAAGAAGACAAACGTTTCCAACCCGAAGATTTTAACCACTATGACTAAGAGACTGTCGTCTAAGCGGTTGCCCACCACCGGAGTTTTCCAAGGTACCCGTTCAAAGACGAAATCTGCTACAGTAGGAGATTCATCGTCCACATCACCGGAGGTTGCTAGAACTGGGGGGTAGCACTCCTCCGAACCTCCACGATAATCCGATGTTCCAAAGAAACGAGCTGGGGGAAACAACTCTCCCATTAGATGCGGCAAATCCCGACGTCCCCGAGGACGTCCACAATTCCCAAGATGAGACAAACTCGGAAGCTGGGGGTACTGTTCCTTCTGAGTCCGAACCAGAGGAAGACATTCCCACATATCCTGATGACTTCTCGTTACAGGGGTATGATTCGGAGTGTACGTCATCCACCGTCCCTTCCACTTCTACTCATGTCAGGACGACATTCATGACAAACGACGAACAGGATGGTCCCAATGATCGCCAATGCATCGACACTCTGGAGGCCATACTGCGCACTTTGGTCAAATTCATGGACGAGATCAAAGCAGCCCTCCCTACTCTGCAAGGAGGGATGCCTGGCCAAACAAACTTGGGTCCCACGGTCAATACAGACTCAAACTCAGCGGTACCAAACCCGAGCAATATTCCTCCTGAAATGTCGGCTCCTACCGTTACAGACGAAGCCATGGAGGCAAGAAGAGAGGTCCAGGAGCTCCGGGCCATTTTCTACGACCGAGAAAACTGCAAGACCTTAGGATACGACAACCGTATCCCGCTGCGTAGAGAGATGTTCCCTTCCCACCAAAGTATAAACCATTCCATATCAATCCATATGATGGAAAGACCTCCGCAAGTCGGTACATCACTTACTTCGAGGTCACTACCGACCATCTACCCCATGACGATGCCATCCTTACACGATTATTCATCGAGGCATTGGAAGGGGTCGCCTTCGACTGGTACCGTAACCTGCCAGACAACTGCATCCACTCCTTCACCAGCTTCAAGCGCATGTTCTTGGAGAGATTCTACGAAGTAGGACAGGACATCACAATGTCCACCCTCATGGACGTCGTTCAAGGGGAGAAAGAGCTGACAAGGAACTATATTGAGCGGTTCTGCCAAACCGCCATGAAGTTGCCGTCCGGTAATCCGGATTCCTTCTTAATTGAAATTTGCCAAAAGAGACTGCTTCCAACAATCAGCCTCTGGATGGGTGAAAGTCGATTTAAGGACTGGAAGACGTTTATCATCAGTGCCACTAGCGCCGAAGACAGGTTGAAGAAGGCTCGCCAACTGGAATTGCACATCTCGGAGGGAGAGGACAAGGGCAAGCGTCCTAATACCAACAACAACAATAGGGGTAGCTCCACCAACAATCGGGACAACAAGGGCAAGCAGGCTATGGTGGCCGACACAGCCCAGAAACCTGAGTCAAAATCGGCAGACAAGCAATAGCCACAAATGACCTACTCCTTCGAAGACGGCCATGTCAAGCCTATCTTGGATATGCTCATACAAGGAGATAGAATTCAGCTCCCTCCACCAAGACGGGAACCTCGGCCGACGGAAATGGAGAGCCCAAAGTACTGCCATTACCACCGCTATGTCCACCATGCTACACACGACTGCTACCAACTGAAGCGATACATCCAATATCTCATCGATTCAAAGGCTCTGGCCATTGACTTCGAGGAGGTAACCGTGGCAGCCAACATGGTGTCTGTACAGTTTGGCAGCTTCTCTCCAACAGAGACTCAAGACGGTATGGTACCTATCCCTCGGGTGACAATGGAGATTGCTAATCTTCTACCTCCTCGAGATCAGGCTACTGGTCTGGTACCTCTCACCACGTCACGAGGGGAGGTCATGTGGGTCCATCCAGACTTGGTACCTAAGGTGACTCAGTCCACACCACCCTCCATTGGCAAAAAGGGGAGTAGAAAGGTCAGGTCCTGCCGCATAATCTCGGCAGATGTCGAAGAAGCCACAGCTGTCGTCACTCCGTCTGGTGCTCAATCCCAACCTATGCCAGATAACTCGGCTGAAGAGCATCAGCCGGCCACTGCTGTCACTCCGGGACCTTTCCAACCTCCAACGACCGACAAACCTAGGCCGAAGGAGACTCGCTTTGACAAATCCCTCCGAAAAGAGGCACCTCATGGGCTGGAAAGGCCCTACAACTTTGACATCTTGGCACAATTGGCCAACACACCGGCCAAATTATCATTATACGAGCTCCTGAGGCTCTCCAAGGATGTTCGCACGGCTTTGAGCGACGCACTCCAAAACGCCGACGCATATCTAGCTCAGGTCAATCTCACGGGAGAGAGCCCGCCTGCAGATCTCCAAGACAGTGCTTGCACAGGAGCGATGCCCAACATTGTCTTCACTCCACAGGATATGCTCATCAAAACCAACCTGCACGATCGACCGTTATATTACACTGGATACATTGGCGACGTGAAGGTGGATCGGATGCACATTGATCCTAGTTCTTCCATAAGCATCATCCCGAAGGGTCTGTTACATCATCTCCGTATTCCTATGCATCGCCTGACACCAACAAGCACCGCCATCAGCGGTTTCAATTCGGGCAGGAGCTATCCGATTAGAAAGATTCGTCTGAAGTACCAAATCGGCGATCTTCAGTCAGAAGTAACCTGTTATGTCATAGATACGGACACTTCCTACAATATCCTCTTGGGGCACCCTTGGATACACGATTACATGATCGTGCCTTCCACGCTGCACCAGTGCTTCAAGTATGTCGACAAACACGGCCTCGTGAGGACAGAATTTGCCGACATCGATCCCTTCAAAGGGGTCGAATCCTACTACTCAGACTCCTGCCTATACGAAAAGTCGAAGAGGCACCTTGGTGAAAGAGATGTGCAAGCTCGCACTAAGACGGCCACAGGTTTAGAAGAACCTCTGACAATCCACCTCCAAGCTCACAAACCTGGCAAGTCTGCACCTCTTACGGCCGTTCTGCGTAAGGACGCAATCAGCCTCTCGGCACAAGAAGAGCAAATAATAATTCGGCTGTCAAGGTCCGGCCAAGCGCCAAGACCCACAACGGAGCCACTGACAATCAGACTACCTAGAGTCGGCTAGCAACAAACGGAGAAGCTCAATTCCTCCGACAAACCAATGACGATGCGTCTTTCCAAGAAGAATTGTCACCCCGATGCAAAGTCGGGGGAGTCCAGCGAGCCAACCACTCCCCGTCCAGCATCGAGTACCAAACTGGGGGTCGCTAGTCTGCCAACGACTCCACGTTCTGCTCCACCAGCAGAACTTCTGATGATCAAGTTGCCCGAGTCATCTTCTCAGTCTTCATTTATACAGGGGGTGGCCGAAGAAGAACCAGAACTGGCCAAGTATGTGGCCGCTCACACTGATGTTCCATCCGCAGATAATGTAATCCCGCTAGAAAAGATACCTTACTTCATCAATAAAGGGCTATCTTTGAACTACATCGAGCTTAACAAGCTTTGTACAATGTATGCTATGGAACACGGTATAGGCACTCACCTACATACACAAGTGATAAATGTTTACACTGTAAATCAACTCACTCCCGTGGAAGACGCTTACTGTATAATCGAGGAAGGAGACCATCCAATCATCTTCGGTCAGAAGAATGATCCACAGTCCCTCACCATAGAAGAAGTCGATCTCGAATCGGACACCGGGAGACTGTCTCTCTATCTATATAGCCTCCAATCCAAATATCTCATACAAAAACAAGGGTATGATCTGGAAACTACGCCAGGTTTAAAGTACGGCACTGGTCGACGATTACCTTTAAAGTTGCCAGTCCCGGCTGGCAAACCACAGGACTACTACAACAAGACCCGATGCAGACTGGGATATGTTACGCCTACAACGACCCCTGAGAGCTCGGATGAGGAATGCGACTGGAAGTCACACTCAACCGGATCACCAACTTATGATTCGGATATCAGCATCGGGGATGTATTCAGGCAGGTCTTGTCTGTCAACATGGCGTTCGCTGATGCTTACGAAGAGGGTGAAGACTTTTCTGAACTCCTCGAATTAGAGCCGTGGGCCCAACAGCTGGATGCACAATGGAAGAAACGCTTTGAACAAAGAGAGCCTCCTACTGAAGATGAGGTCATGTAAGTGGATCTAGGCAGCGACTCTTCTCTAAAACCATTCTTCGTTAGTAAAAGTCTGACAGACGAAGAGCGAGAATATCTGCTGGAACTCGTCAAAGAATATATTGATGTGTTCGCCTGGAACTATAAAGACATGCCAGGGTTAAATCCCGATATTGCTCTTCACAAACTCAACATTCGGCCTGATGCAAAGCCAATCAAACAACAACAATGACGCTTCCGCCCAGGCATCATAGATGTAATCGAAGCCGAAGTCAACAAACTGATAGCCAGCAGCTTCATTCGTGAGGAGCAACATCCAGACTGGGTCACCAACATAGTACCGGTCCTCAAGAAGAATGAAAAGATTCGAATCTGTATCGACTTCCGCAATCTGAACGAGGCGTGCCCCAAAGATAAGTTCCCCCTCCCTATCATAGAAATCATGATTGACAACACCTGCAGTTTCGAACGTATTTCGTTCATGGATGGTTTCTCGGGGTACAACCAAATTAAGATGTCTCCCGACGACGAAAAGCATACATCGTTCCGAACACCAATAGGCACGCTCTGCTACATAGTCATGCCTTTCGGCTTAAAGAACGCTGGCACCACCTATCAAAGAGCCATGAGTATCATCTTCAGGGATCACTTACGCAAGACCATGGAGTGCTACGTTGACGACATCGCCGTCAAAAGCCGCTCTAAGTAAGATCATCTGCATGATCTAAGGACAGTGTTCGACCTAATGCGAGCGCACAATTTAAAAATGAACCCTACGAAGTCCTTCCTGGGCGTATCCAGCGGGAAGTTCTTTGGTTTCATTATCACCTCCCAGGGTATCCACGTAGACCCAGAGAAGACGAAGGCAATCATGGAGGTGGGTCGCCCGAGAAATCTTCGAGAACTTCGAGGCCTCCAAGGAAGGTTAGCTTACATTAGGAGGTTCATTTCCAACCTCTCCGGGCGTTGTCAGCCATTCACCCATCTCATGAAGAAGGGCGTCTCATTCATATGGGACGAAGAATGTCAGCGTGCCTTCGACAGCATCAAAGAATATTTGTCGAATCCTCCAATCCTGGTGGCCCCAGTTGCTGGAAAACTATTCCTGCTTTATGTACGAGCAATGGAGCATTCCCTCGGCGCTCTGCTAGCACAAAACAACGATGCAGGCCATGAGCAAGCTATATATTACCTCAGCCGAATGATGATCGGGCCAGAGCACCGATATACCGCCGTGGAGAAGGAATGCCTCGCCCTGGTGTTCGCCATTCAAAAGATGCGACACTATGTCACGGGGCAAACCATACATGTGATATCACGATTTAACCCCCTCAGGATCCTCATGACTAAACCAGGGGCACTCAGCTCTCGCCTCGCTACATGGGCAATATTACTGTCCTCCTACCATATGATCTTCGTCCCACAAAAGGATGCTAAAGGTCAAGCTCTGGCAGACTTTTTAGCTGCCCACCCAGGCTCGGAGTCGGCCAGAATATACGAAGACATCCCAGATGAGGTCGCCGACTCGCATGCAACCTCTCACAATAATATATGGTGGATGTTCTTCGACGACGCCTCAAGGACCGGACCTAAGGGCAACATCGTCGTCGTAGTCAGGGTGGTGTTGGTTTCTCCTTTCGGATTGGTGAGCAATCGTGCTTACTCCCTCACAGAACCCTGCTCTAACAATGTGGCCGAGTACAACGCTTTAGTCATTGGTCTCCAACTTGCAAGAGAGCTGGGGGTAGAATATCTTGAAGCATACGATGATTTACAGTTAATCGTCAATCAGATCCGGGGTACATACGAGGTTCGCCATGAAGACATGATCCCCTATCACCAAATAGCGATCAACATCATCTCAACATTTGAAGGGTTCTTCATCGAACATGTTCCCAGACTCCAAAATATCGAAGTCGATGCCTTAGCTGGCCTTGCCGCTTCCCTAGCGGTTCCGAACTATGTTCATCAATCGGCGGATGTGATAGGCCATGAACTGGTCTGTCCCAAGAACAATGTTCAATTCGTGGCGAGTTATTCCGCTCAGACGATCGATAAAGCACAAGACTGGAGACAACCATTCATTGACTTCGTAGTCTATAACATTCTGCCGGAGGACCCAAAGGAAGCCACCTCTATCAGAAGGCGTTCTCTCAGATTCTTCTACGATACAGAGACGAAAATGCTGTTTCGTCGATCCTACGATGGATTATTGCTTCGATGTCTGTCAAACGCAGAAGCCAAAGAAGCCGTACACGAAGCTCATGACGGTGTCTGCGGGACCCATCAGCCTGGCCCAAAATTACAAGACCGTCTTCGCCGAATGGGCTACTACTGGCCTACGATGGTAGCAGATGCGATAGACTACGCAAGAAAGTACAAAGCCTGCCAAGTCCACGCGGACTTCATCCACCAGCCATCCAAATTTCTATATCCGACAGTGGTGTCCTGGCCATTCGAAGCATGGGGAATGGATATCATCGGTCCGATCGCTCCACCTTCTTCCCGGGGACATCGCTTCATACTTGTTATCACAGATTACTTCTCCAAATGGGCGGAAGCTGTTCCGCTTGCAGAAGTAAAGACTTCAAACGTGATCAGCTTCCTCAAGCATCACGTCATCTATCGCTTTGGACTGCCCCGAAGGATCATCCACGATAATGGTCTGCAGTTCGCAAGCCACGCCTTCTATCGATTTTTCGATAAGCATTGAATTCAGAATATTGCTTCTACGCCATACAACCCAGCATCGAATGGGTTGGTAGAAGCATTCAACAAAACAATCATCAAACTTCTCAAGAAGTTCGTATCGTCCAACAGATGTGACTGGAACGAGAAGTTTGGTGAATGCTTATGGGCGTACCATACCACAATCCGAACAGCCACAGGGAACACATCATTCTCCCTGGTGTACAAGAGTGAGGTAGTTCCCCCATTGGAGACTCAAATACCCTCGCTCCGCATCGCTCTCACTTACCAATTGACGACAGACGATAACTATCGTCGCCGGTTACAAGAGCTGGAGGCCTTAGATGAAAAGCGCATCTTGGCTCAGCAACGAATCGAGCTTTACCAAGCACGCATCTCCGGAGCCTTCAACAAGAAGGTTAAAATCAGAACATTCTAAGTGGGCGATCTCGTTCTGGCAGTTCGGAGGCCGATGGTTATGACTCACAAAACCGTCGGCAAATTCCAGCCAAAATGGGAAGGTCTATTTATCATTGAGGCCGTATTCTCCAACGGTGCTTACCGCCTCGCAAAACAAAACGGCGACTTGCTTATGTTGCCCGTCAACGGCAAGTTCCTGAAGAAATATTATGTCTAAACTCATATTCCAAATTCCAGATTATTGAGTTATGTACCCGTCGGTACCGTTGAACTCATATTCCAAATTCTAGATTATTGAGTTATGTACCCGCCGGTACCGCTAAACTCATATTCCAAATTCCAGATTATTGAGTTATGTACCCGCCGGTACCGCTGAACTCACATTCACAAAATCCCAGATTATTGAGTCATGTACCCGCCGGTACCGCTAAACTCACATTCTCCAAATTCTAGATTGCCGAGTTATGTACCCTCCGGTACCGCTGAACTCATATTCACAATCTCCTAGATTATCGAGTTATGTACCCACAGGTGCCTCTGAACTTACATTCCGGTCACTCTTTCAGATAGTAAGTCATGTATGACCATACATCTGAACTTATTTCTCTGAAAGAGCTCCTCCCTCATGATCCACTACCCGCACTCTCAGTGCACAAAAAAGGTAACAGATCCACAAAATTTTCAAAACGAGCACGTCGATGTTACCTCTGAGTCGTTTCACTTCTGCCAAAAATAAATCACCCCTCTAAATAGAACTTCTATGTCCTCATTACCTCTGAGTCGTCCTATGTACCCCTTCATGGAGCCCACTCCTGCCATGTCCTCATTACCTCTGAGTGGGAAGGCTCCATCGAAGAAACCCTCATATTTGCCATGTCCTCATTACCTCTGAGTAAATATGTTGGTCTTCCCTCGACTTATTATCTGTACCAAAAAAAAACCCCAGGGTACGCTAAGGATAATAGGTCCACAAATGTCCTCTGTTGACCACAAATATCCTCCGTTGAGTCTACTCCTGCCATGTCCTCATTACCTCTGAGTAGGAAGACTCCGCGTTAAAAACCCCATACTTGCCATGTCCTCATTACCTCTGAGTAAGTATGTTGGTTTTCTCTCATCCTATTATCCGTATCTTGAATCAGGATACGCCAAGAATAATAGGTCCACAAAAAGTCTCTCATTGGGGCAACTACTACAAAACAAAAGAATAGAGCGAATGTATCCCAGTCATTCAAAGGCGGTGGCATTCACATGACTACATCTCACGAGCAAGCAAGTTCTTTATCATTTCATTCAGACAAAAGGGAAAGAGATTACATCGATGTCCAAAAGAAGCAAGACATAAACCGCAGCTAAAGACAGACAGAAGTATCAAAACAAAGACGGACATTTGTGAGAGCCCACGAATCCTAGTTGCGGGGACGCATATACCAATCCCTCAACCATTTTGCATATGAAGGATGTACTTGAGCATGATCGTCGTTCGAAATAGGAAGATCAGAACTCCCAGTAGTACCGCCGTCAAACTGGGGCTCCTCCTTTACAGCAATGGGCGCCAGCTCTCCTTTCTGTTCCTCCGCTTCTGGTGTTACCTCCTCCTTAACAAGCGATGATTCTTGTTTGGAAGGGGACAGCAACTCTTCTTTCACAATGATCTCAGCCTTCGACAGGGTTGTTGCGAAAATCAAAGATAAACAAAGTCAAAAGATGGTCAGAGCCTTACGCAGCGGACTCATACGGATCTGATCGACAGGTCATGGCGATTCAGTTTAGGAAGTGTTCATGCGGCCCACTAAGACAACTCCCATACGGCTCGGACATGGGGTATACCCCCATACGGCTCGGTTATGGGACATGTATACGGCCCATACAACTCGAAACAGTTTGCATTAAAGGCTTGTGCATACAGCATACAACAGAGCCGTCGTTAGGGTTTCGAAGAATATAACTTTCCCAAATCCTTACCCTTAACAGCAGGAAGAACGTCGAAGTGAGCTTCGGGTGCCGCAGTCGACGAAGACGCCGCCTTCTTACCCTTCGCCGTAACAATCTTCTTGGGAGCCATCGGTGATCGAAGAAGAGGATGACAATCTGGACAGGAAAGTTTTGAATTGAATGAGAGAGTAAAGAAGTTTCTTCTCTTAATTCCTCTTAGTTATAGGAGGACAAAACAGGGGGCACGTAGACCAATAACCGCTTCGGGTCGTGTGCTGCAGGCAAATCAAAAGCCGACTCCTCGAATTTCGCCCCCTCTCTCATAAAAGAGATTCACCCAGGGCATAAAATCTAAAGATTTAATGAACCGACCCTTGGGATTCCCCCAAAAGACGGCTCTAAAATGAATTAAAGGCAATTAATGACACGCACACGTGGCAGGGAGCCCATGCGTCTAAGAAATATATGCGGCTAGACAGGCCATACGGCAAGGAGGCCATACGGCTCAGAAATCCATGTGGCTAAGGAGGTCATGCGGCTGAGATATCCATGTGGTTCGAAGAATTTTCACACAGCCATGCTTCTTATTCAAAGTGTTTCAATTTTGCAAATTAAAAACTTTGAAGGGGGTCTTGTAGAAGCATGGAAAAGAGCATGATTGCCCATGCGGCTTAGAACAGGAAAACCCATGCGGTTCAAAAATAGACGAGCTTCATGCGGCTCAAGAGCATCATGCAGTTCAAAAGTCACCAACTTGGACATGCGGCTCAAGCAAACACCACGTGGCCTTCTGCGGTTCGCTCCTACAATTGGCCATTAAGTAAAGGCCCTATTTAATGCTCTGACATAAAGGAGAACTGACGGCTCTGACATAAAGCTGCCATAAAGACCCTGTCATAATGGTAGACTCCTAGCGAAATGAAAGAAATCTCTGACACAAACCCCAAAATCCTTCATGCGGCCTTGACACGTGGACAGTCGCATGCGACTCAGGCAGAGGCCACCCCATGCGGCTCAGGCAGAGGCCATCCCATGCGGCTCAGGGAGAGGCCACCTCATGCGGCTCAGGCAGAGTCTACCCTATACGGCTCACGAAGACTATCTTCATGCGGCTCACTGAGAAGCCACCCATCATGCGGTCACCTACGCTCATGCGGCTCAGATCATTTCCATACGTGGCCAGTCTTATGCTGCTCAGTAGGGAACAATCCTCATGTGGTTCGGATTTCCTAAGTGGCTCGTGGTTAAGACACGTGGCAGAAGATTAGTTTTTCTCGCGTTCCTACAGCTAGCAGTATAATAATAATGGGACACGTGGCAGCAAATCGATCAAGATTCATCAACAAATTCCAATAACCAGGTTTAGTGCCATCCTCATAATTATTGGGATCAAATCAGATCATTTGCAATCATGCAAATTGAATACGTGGCGGGAGATCCGACCTTGGCATAATAAATCATGAAGATTTATGGCAATCATCATTAATTGCCTACAGAGATTTGATGCAATCTACATTAATTACCTAGATTTGCTACAATCAGAATGAAGGGCCCGAATTAATTGATCCTTAACCGCCGACTTATCAAGGAGGCAATCATTGCAAATCCTAATGATTGCATCCTACTCCTATAAATAGCAAGGTGTCATTCCCTTGCGAAGGAGGACTTTTTCAAAGAGCACCTGGAGAGACTTGAAGAGAGAGAGCAGATAGACAAAGGCACACACAGAGGTCATCCTGAGAGCATTTCTTCTCCGGAGCCAAGGCTGAATCCGATCGTCCAAGGAGTAAGGTAGAGCTGTCGTCGCTTTCCCGAGCCTCTACCGTCATTCCCCAGAATCTAAAATAAACAATTGTACTTAGATTGCTGTACCTAGGTTTTCGTCCCTAGGCTTTCTTTGTACAAGCGAGTTTGTATTGTGAAGTAAAAGTCCAGTCCTCCTATATAATTGTTCTGTTCTTTTATATTTCATGGCAAACAGTTCTGTCAGCAGGTCAAGGCAGAGAGGCAGAGGCCCGGTGGATTATTGCAGCCGCTGCCCATTCTCGAGTGAAAGTGGGAGCATATCACTATGGATTTCGTATCTGGATTGCCGCGTACACCAGGAGGGAAATATGCAATTTGGATCATCGTTGACAGGTTGACCAAATCGGCCCACTTCTTGCCATTCAAGGTGGGTACGTCTACAGAGAGACTTACGGAGATGTACATACGGCAGATAGTCAGGATTCATGGGGTTCCGGTCAGCATCATCTCGGATCGGGATAGTTGCTTTACTTCCCATTTCTGGAGGAGTCTACAGATTAGCTTGGGAACTCAGATCAAGTTTAGTACTGCATACCACCCCTAGACGGACGGGCAGTCAAAGAGGACTATTTAGACGCTCGAAAATATGCTGCGGTCGTACGTCTTGGACTTTGGAGATTCCTGGGACGATCATCTACATTTGGTAGAATTTGCTTACAATAACAGTTTTCAGGCCAGTATTGAGATGTCACCTTTCGAGGCTCTGTACGGGCGTAGGTGTCGTACACCCTTATCTTGGGATGATGTTGGTGAGCGAGCTTTACTGGGGCCAGAGATGGTTGTTGATACAGCCAAGAAGATGAAGCTTATCAGGGACAGACTTCGCGTGGCGCAGGACAGACATCGGCACTGGGCCGATAGCCACCGGAGGGCCTTGGAGTTTGAGGTACAGATTAGAGTATGATTAGATTTAGGGTTGATTGATTGTGTTTATTGATTATGTTTGTTTATCATAATTAAATTGAGACCTTGCTTGTGATTAGGTTAGAGACCAGGTTTTTTTAAGGATATCTCCGACTCGTGGTACGATACGTTTTGGTGGAGGCGGAAAGCTTAGCCCGCGCTTCATCGGCCCTTTCGTTATCAGCGGAAGAGTCGATGACGTGGCATACAGGCTAGACTTGCCACCTGTACTAGTGGGTGTCCACAACGTATTCCATGTATCACAGTTGAGATGGTACATGGCTGACCCTAGCCATGTGCTTGATCATTCGGAGATTGAGATTGGACCTTCTCTCAGCTATCCAGAGCAGCCAGTGGAGATTCTGGATCGACGGAAGAAGGTACTGAGGAACCAGGTGATACCTTTGGTTCGTGTTGCATGGAGGCATCATTCTCCAGGAGAGTCTACCTGAGAGCGGGAGGATGAGATGCGCGAGCGATACCCATATCTTTTTGGACCGTGAGGTATACTTTTTATCCTTCTCATCATGTTGCTTTTCGCCTTTCAATTTCGAGGACGAAATTCTTTTAAGGAGGGTAGATTTGTCACTACCATATTTCTAGTTGAGGGTATTTTTATCATTTTTGGGGTTATTTGAATTTATTATAATTTATTTGAATTTATGGGAATTTTTAGGATTTATTTTGGAATTATTTGAATGATGGTTGACTAGGTTGACTTTGACTAGCATTGACCTTGGTGGACTGACCAATAAGCTAACCCTAGTTATGAGTGCCTTGGTTAGGTTATGTGATCCTAGTCTAATCTAAGTTAACCCATGTTTAGTCATTAGAATCAAGATTAGCAATGGGTGACCTATTGATTAAGGGTTTTGGTTCATGACTTAAGGACATTGGAATCATGACTTATGACTTAACAAGTAGAGGCCCAAAGCCCAACCCATTAGCTAACCCTAACCCTAATTCTATGGCCGGCCACACTAGCCTAGGGAATCCCACCCTATAAATAGTCTCTTCCATTAGGTTAGCCTCCTTTAGGAAAGTTCATTTGGAAAGAGAGGTATGCTCCATCTTTAGAAATTCATAGAAAATCCAATTTAATTGATTTTTCCCTCAAACAAATTGCAATAGGTTCTAATTTAGGTATTCTTGCTATTTGTTATTTTATTCTCAGTTTGTTAGCAATTTGGTAAAGTTTGGGGAGCAAGGAGACACCCCCTCTTTGGAGCTTTCTTTGGTTTTGACACCTATAGGTAATTCCTCCAAATCTTATTAAAATTACTGTTATTATTCCATATTGACCTAGATCTAGGTGTCCCCTAGCTAACCCTAGATTTCTGTAGGATTTTGTGTCCATTTCGTGTCCTAAATGGACACGTATCAGTCCAATATACCTAGTATTTGATGAAATGCCCCAAAGGGGATTTTGATTTGTTTTTAGGAAAGTATTTGAATAGGAATTATTGATTCGGTGTGGATTATGGATTTCTGTTGGACTGGGATTAAATTAGTGTCGTGTCGTATCGGTTTGGACACGTGAACACACGCGATTTAGCCCGCACACACTGTTCTTCTACTCGGGGGCTGCATCTGACACAATACGACATGTGGACACCTAAGATTGGACACAGCCCTAGAGGCAGATACTGACACGAGGTCCTCAAAGTTTGAGACGCTCTCGTGTCGTGTCGGATGAGCACTTGACCCTGCAAGGGGATTCCACTACACGCGCACACTTCGTTTTGGGCCACTGATACGGCCCTAGAACGTTGGACACGACACACTAAGACCCAAAACAGGGTGACACGAACCTAGGTGGATACTAGGCCAACCACCCAGTACAGGGACACGACCCAATTCGTGTTGGGTCGGGTGCACGACACGCGTGTACAGACGCACGAGACTGTCCACTGCACTGTGTCTGTGTGTGTTATTTTTGGGTTTTCTTCATTTGGACACGTCTGTGTCCTCGTGGTTGGACACGAATGACTTGTTGGACACCTGCACACATTGGGCTTACATTACCAACCATTTATAGTTCAATTTAGTTTGGTTTTATACATGTTTTTCCCATTTACCTAATTTACACTGGTACTTAGTATATTCATTATATTTCCAAATTTTTAGATTGAATTTGGGCAATCAAATTAACTCATATTAATGCAAATTTTCACATGTTTCTAACCCTAGTGTGTGTACCTTTAGGTAATCTAACTGTATGTCGATTTTGAGCTGTTTTGGTGTTGAATTCTGGTTCGAAATGAATGGGACTGAAAACTGGAAAACTGAATTGGGTTCCTTTCCTATATTTTTTGAAAACTGAAATGGGGTTTGTGATTGGGAGTTTGGTTTGGGGTTTCTGTCACTCTCAGGAAAAACTGAAACCTATGTTAATTTCCTCTTATACACACACACACATTTGATTTCCAGATTTCCTCACATTCACTCACACACATATGTTGACACCCTCACTCACTCCAATTGCCTCCTCTAACACACACACATCCTACCTACACACACACACTAAACTGACCCTGTTGGACTGTCACTGTGACACTCTTCATCACACACACACACACCCACAGTTAACTAAGACACTCTCACTCTCTTGACACCCTCTAACACTCACACATACTCCCTCATATGTCTTCACACACACATCTCATAGTTTCTCCTCTCTATGTATAAATAATCTATATATATGTATATAGTTAATGAGAAATGAATGCAAGTTCTAGGTATGTAATGTATATATATAAAGTATATTATGTATATATGTAGGTATCATATATATTATAATATGTGTGTGTACTATTATATATATATTATATATATGTATGTATGGTATACATATAGGTAGCCTATGTGTATATATATATATATATATATATATGTATGTGTTATGTGATTTCCATGTGTAGGCCTAGATGCAATATAGGTTGTGTGATGTTGGTTTGACTTTGTGTTATATAGGTTGTATGGACTTGGTATACTAGCATAGGCTAGTTTAGCCTTGATTCGACTATTGTAGACTTGTTAGGACTTAGAATGATTGTTAAACCTAGTTTAACATAACCTAGACTTGTTAGACCTAGTTTGACCATAGTTGACCTAGTTTGACTTCTAGGGTTGACCAGAGTTGACCAAGAGTTGACTTTGGCCTAGATTGACCTAGATTCATTTAGAATGCATTGTAGTGCATCTTATTACCATTCTGGACATGTTATGACTTGTGTTGTTCTAAATAGGAGCCAGATACCACTCCTCGGACAGTACTTTCATCTTGGACACTCAGATACCAGGCGAGTACATTCTCTGATTATTTCATATCCTGTTTAGAATTATTTTCCTGCTTTAAATTACTTTCCTTGATACTGTCACGTTGGTCACACGGATTAGTACTATATGGATCCCTTCTTGAGATGTTATCCTCTCAGGGAGCATCGGATACTACATGTTCTGTGCGTTTCACTTACATGGTGTATCACTATGCTTCACGGTTCATTGATCACTTGTGACATGTACTCTCATGATCACAGAGTCTTCCTTGAACCACCCATTTATGGGCATTTCTAGAATCACCCATTTTTGGGCTTACCTTGTATCACCCCTTGTGGGCCATTGCATGGAATCATAACATAACCTGGCTGGATCCTTGTGTATTGATTCGGGATACGGGGGAGTAGAAGTAGACATGTGAATAATATCCAAGTAGTATCTCATCTGATCACCCCCGTAGTGTCTCATCAGAATCTTCTATGCCATTCACATGTTTATATTGTACTCTGACTCACTAGCCACTGATAGTTCTCTATTTACAGTATATATTTCTATTACAGCTTTCTCTGTTTACATCCTGTACTTTCTTTCAGTTCCTGTATCTTACTTTACTGTATGATTATATTTTCTAACCTGCTATGAACTGTTGAGATGTATTGTGCTCGCTCATGTCCTGATTGGACCTGTTGAAAATATTACAGAGGACGAGAAGGAGGCCTGTGTGGATACCTTTTACGGTGCTACCTTAGATGAGTGCTTGGACCTAGACCAGCAGCAGGTCCCACTAGCAGTGGTTGACACTCCTCTAGACTAGGATGTTTTTATTTATATTACTCTCTAGATGATTGTATATATTTGATACTTGGGATATGTACCATTCTTAGACACTTAGACTCTCTGTTTGTACTTATGGATTTCCTTTCTTTTCAGTAGTATCTATCCATCTATCTTCTATCTTATCTTGCTGCCTTAGTTGTGATTGAGTTTACTTTCTGCTATGTCACCCCCATTCGGGGAATATAAACTGTTTAGCATTATATTGTTAGATGTTGTGACCTAGGACAGCGTTCTACCGCCGATACTGCGGCGTAGGCTGGACGTATCCACTTCTCGTGCCCTTACTCTAGGGTGCGGGTCGTGACAATAATCCACCGGGCCTCTGCCTCTCTGCCTTGACCTGCTGATAGACTAAGCACCTAACTACGACGTGGGCTACCTCCCGTTTCATTTCGTACCACCAAACATGCTTCCTCAGATCTCGGTACATCTTGTTGGCACCAAGGTGTACAGAGTAGTGAGATCTGTGGGCCTCCTGCAAAACCTGCTTCCTGAGATCTCCGCTGGGCACACATAACCTGGAACTGTGCCGTAAGACACCATCCTCTGCAAGAGAAAACTCGCCATCCAGCAATCCTGCTCGAACCTGCTCTCGGAGACACCGCAGAGCAACGTCCTTAAACTGCGTCGACTTGATCCTCTCCACCAAGTCCGACTGAATCTGCAGGCCCCATAACTGTATCTGAACTCCGGGCACGATCACCTCAATCCCAAGGCTCTCCAAGTCTGCAAGCAAATATCGATCCATGGTCAAACACATGGCTGTCGGATACCTACTCAAGGCATCGGCAACCACGTTGGCCTTCCCTGGGTGATATTAAAGTAGGATGTCAAAGTCCTCCATCAACTCTAGCTATCTGCGCTGTCTCATGTTCAGCTCCTTCTGAGTGAACACATACTTTAAGCTTTTGTGATCTGTGAAAATCTCTACCCTCTCTCCATACAGATAGTGCTTCCACAACTTTAGAGCAAATATTACTGCTGCCAGCTCCAGGTCGTGGGTAGGTTCGTTCTTCTCATGGGGACATAATTTCCTGGAAGCATAGGCAATCACCTTCCCATGCTGCTGCAAGACACAACCCAGCCCCTTCCCTGAAGCGTCACTATAAATAGTGAATCCTCCTGATCCTGAAGGCAATGCCAGAATCGGAGGTGTCGTAAGCCGCTTCTTCAACTCATCAAAAGCTGCCTGACACTCCTCTGACCAAACATACTCAACATCCTTTCGGGTCAACCGAGTCAACGGCTCTGCAACCCGAAAGAAATCCGGCACAAATCTCCTATAATATCCTGCCAGCCCCAAGAAACTTCTGATCTCTGACACTGAAGTCGGCGCTGCCCATGCCTCAACTGCTACGATCTTCTTGGGGTCAACTGAGATCCCATCTCCAGTCACCACATGCCCGAAAAAGTCAACCCGGTCCAAGAAGAACTCACACTTGGAAAGTTTTCCATAAAACTGCTCCTTCCTTAGAGTCTCCAGCACTATCCTCAGATGCTCCTCGTGCTCTTCCTCGATCTTCGAATACACCAAGATGTCGTCGATGAACACCACCACAAACTGATCCAGGTACTGGTGGAACACCTTATTCATTAAGTTCATAAACACTGCTGGTGTATTGGTCAGCCCAAACGATATGACCAAAAACTCAAACTGTCCGTACCGTGTCCAAAAAATGGTCTTGGGAACATCCTCCCCCTTCACCTTCACCTAGTGATAACCTGACCTCAAATCAATCTTGGAGAACACCCGAGCTCCACTCAAATGATCAAAAAGATCATCGATCCACGACAGTGGGTATCTGTTCTTGATCGTCAGGTTATTGAGTGCCCTGTAGTCAATACACATCCGTACTGAACCATCCTTGTTCGGCACAAACAATACTGGTACACCCCATGGCGACGAACTCGAACGGATGAAGCCCTTGTCCTGCAGCTCATCCACCTGCTTCTTCAGCTCCACCAACTCACTGTTGTTCACTCAATAGTCGTACTGAGAGATGGGTTCCGCTCCTGGAACCAAGTCTATCGAGAACACAATGTCTCTATCTGGTGGCATGTCTGGTGGCAATCCAGGAAACTCCTCTGAAAAAACATCCATATACTCTGCTATCAAGGGGTGTGGAATCGTCTGCTCCTCAACCGAGACTCCGCAGAAAACTCTGCTGCTCTGCTCCGCCTGACGTCTGGAGTACTCGAACTCTGGCTCCCCCGGCACTCTGAAGAGAACTCTACCCCCTCTGCAATCAATGCTGGCGTAGTGCCTGCTCAACCAATCCATACCAAGTACTATATCGTAGTTCGACAATGGCATTACGAGCAGGCTCACCTCCAACTCACGGCCTCCCAAAACAACACTCCGACCCTTACAAACATCACTCACGAGGATAATACCACCCCCGGTCGTGATCTTGTAAGTCCTAAGCAACGATTCAGCTATGATACCGTATTTAATCGCAAATGATACTGATACAAAACTATGCAAAGCACCAAAATCGAATAAAGCAAAAGCTGGACTAGAGTCGAGAAGAACCGAACCTGCGATCAGCTCTCCTATCACCTCTGCATCCTCGGCCGCCATGGCGAAAGCTTGCCCCTTCTGGCCTCCCCTGGCCTGCTGCTGGTGCTGAACGAACCTCTGCTGCTATGTCGGCAGGGCTGGTCCCCTCTGCCGGCCTGCTGGAGTTCTGACTGCTGCTCCCTGAGCTGCTCGTCCCCCAGACCTAGCACAATCCCTCAGCTGGTGATTTGCTGCTCCGCAAAGAAGGTACCTCCCGAGCCTTTTCCTGCACTCGTGCCATCCATGCCCTGGCTTCTTGCAGAATATGCAACTGACTGTCTACTGTACCCTTTGCTGCTGATGCAGCACTAGCTGATGCCTCGGCTGCTAAAACTGCTGTGGCTGGAACTGCCTCGGTTGATGGTACTGAAAGTGAGGCCTCTTGGCTTGGCCTTCGCTGCTGCTGCCCCCAACCGGGTCTCGCCCCCTCTTGAGCCTCAGCTCAAGATCGTCCTCAGCCAATAAAGCTCCCGTCAAAATCTCCTCGAAAGTGGCATCACTGTCACCCTTGGTCACGGACTTGACTTCCTTGACCAGACCCTTTCGGAACCTCTGGGCCTTCATCGTCTCGCTCAATCCCTCTATGAATCTGCCGAGGCGGCCGAACTCCCCAGCGTTCTCCTCTACTGACAGGCTCCCCTGAACTAAGCTCTCAAACTGTGACTCCAAGGCTCGGAGCGCTGCATCTGGAAAGAACTTCTTCTTGAAGAAGCCCTTGAACTCCTCCCAGGTCTGTCCAGCTACCCCCATCTTGGGGTCTGACTGATACCAGGTGCGAGCAAGATCTTGCATCCGGCTAGCTGCTGCCTCAATCTGGAGATCTGCCGGTATCCGGGCCATGCGAAAGATCTCCTCTATATGCTCGATCCACTCGTCAGCATATAGAATCCCCTCTGTCCCCAGGAAGTCTCTGGGGCTCATCTTCTGAAACTGCTCTATCCCAGGTGTCCTTGGCTGCTGGATTGCTGGTCAAGCTGCGACTGTCGTAATGGCCAACTCCATGCTCCTGGCCTGCCGGGTCTGTTGCACCTCTATAAACAGCTGAAAGTAGGCGAACATCTGTGCCGCGTCCACGTATCCTGTAGGCGGAGGTCGTTGGAAAGGCATCTCTGGGATGACTGGGTCCTGCCTCCGAGCTGGTGGAGGCATACCCCCTGCTGCTGCTGCTGAAGTCCCAATACGAGCAGAGGTGGCAGGAGCTGCAGTCTCCTGACCCTGCTGAATTGGCTGAGAGGTAGCAGTCCCCTCTACAGCATCCCCATGAATGGTACGCTGTGTCCGCGTCTCTACCATCCTGAAGACAGACCAAACAAGGGTATCAATTGCTAAGAAAGAAGCGATATAACAAAGGCGGACAGTTAAAATTCAAAAGAAATCAATTGACAGTAAGGATTCAGATGGCAAGAATAGAGCTTTTCCTAATATGATTGAGTACCTTGAAAACTAATGTCCTACATCCTACTGCAGGCTGTAGTGATACTCTGGTTCGAATACCACTACACTCCTAGTCTAGACTTGCATGGGCCACCACGAAAAACGTGTCACGACCCGCACCCTAGAGTAAGGGCACGAGAAGTGGGTAAGTCCAGCCTACGCCGCAGTGTCGGTGGTAGAACGCTGTCCGAGGCCACAACATCTAACAATATAATGCTAAGCAGTCTATACTCCCCGAATGGGGGTGACATAGCAGAAAGTAAACTCAATCACAACTAAGGAAGAAGAAGTACGATATGATATAGAACTCAAAATGAGATACAGATGATCAGAAGAGTCTAAGTGTCTATGATAACAACTCAGCAAACATCCAAAAATACAAAGTCTCAACTACAGAATATGAAAGAATATATACAATCCCAGATCTCAACTGACAGAAATAGTAAAACCTAGACTAGGGAGTCTCAGTCTCTACAGCTAGTGGATCCGGCTGGAAATCCGAATCACTGGTGTCATCTAGAGCTGCCCCGTAGAAGATATCCACACAGGCCTCCTCCTCGTCCTCTGTAATATTTTCAACAGGTCCAGTCAGGACAGGAACGAGCACAATACATCTCAACAGATCATAGCAGGTTAGAAATATAAACATACAGTAGAGTGAGATACAGAAAACTAAAAGGAAGTACATGATGTAAAAGAAAGAGAACTGTAAGTAAATAGCTACTGTATATAGAGAACTAACAGTGACTAGTGATGTAGAGTACAGGATAGCACATGTGAACAGGACAGATTAGTACATGATCTACACTAAGGAGTTTCACATGATCTACACTACTATGGAATTTTTTCACATGATTATTTGTACTCCCCCATTTCCCCAATCAATACACAAGGATCTAAGCAGGTTATGTTATTATACGTGATATCACATGAAGGCCCATGAAAGGATGTACATGACAGTATACATGAGGGCTCCGTAAACAAGAGAGTACATGATTCACAAGAGTGTACATGTATGGTGAAAGCACAAGAGTACATAATAAAAGTGAAACGCACATGACATAATGTACCCGATGCTTCCGAGGGGGATAACATTGCATGAAGAGATCCATATAGTACTAATCCGTGATAATGTCGTGACAGTATCAAGTAAAGTAATCTAAAGCAGGAATATAATTCTAATAAGATATAAAATGATCAGAGAATGTACTCGCCTGCTATCTGAGTGTCCGGATGAAAAGTACAGTCCGAGGAAAGGTGTCTGGCTCCTAATCAGAACAGCACAAGTCACAACAAGTCTAAAATGATAACAAGATGCAATTCAATGCGTTCTAAATGAATCTAGGTCAATCTAGGCCAAAGTCAACTCTTGGTCAACTCTGGTCAACTCTAACAGTCAAACTAGGTCAACTATGGTCAAACTAGTCTAAGTTAGTCTAATCTAGGCTTAACAAGTCACTCTAGGTCCTAACAAGCCTATTCTAGTATCACACACATCATACAAGGTCAACCAAGTCAACACACACCTATATATATGCACACAATATCACAATATTTTAATACATTATCTATATAGCTATTCACACAACAACAATATATATACATAATATATAGAGTGATAGAAGGAGTGAGGTAGAGGGGAGTGTCAATGAGTGTGTGTGAACATGTGTAAAAAGGGAGAGTGATTTAGCTAACAGTTAAGTGAGTGAGTGATGTGAGTATGTGTATGTACATTGTGTTCTGGCATAGGGTCAATGTGGTTTGTGTGTGTTCAATGTGTTAACAGTTAAGTGTGTGTGTGTGTGTGTGTGTGTGTGTGTGTGTATACAAGTGAGTGTGTCAAAACATACAAACTAAGAGTGGTGATAAGTGAACAGTGAAGTGAATGAGGGAGTGAGATTGTGTCAAGTGAACATGCAAGTTTATGAAGTGTGTGTCTAATGTGTTCAGTAAAACAGGGAAGGGAAAGGAAAGGAAACCAATTCATTCATTACAAAACAGTTTTCAGCCCCTCCCCACATTAACAACCAGTTTTGAGATCAAAACCCAACCAATTCATCCCAAAATCGAAACCCAAGTAGTACATGCATAGACACAACATAATAGGGTCTCAAATATTTAACTAACAATATTTAATTAAGCCAAAATAGGTGTCATGGTTCAGATTTAGAAACTAGAATATTCAGTATGTTACATAGTATCAGAAAATAGGGTAAATGGGATTTAACAATCGAAAACATGTTAAGATGGGAATTTGTTGGTTGGTAAATGTAATATAGGGTGTGCACGTGTCTTACATGTTATTTATGTCCACCCAAGTGGACACAAACATGTCCAAATAATATAAATCCCAAAACAGGTCACACGGACACAAACAGTAAGTCAATGACGTGCACGCGTGTCGTGCTCTTATCGTAGGCCAAACTAGAACTCGTGATCACAATCCTAGATTCTTCTAGGAACCAGCTACCTACGTGTCACCCTGAATTGGGTCAAAACGTGTCGTGTTGTGACTGAAATGAGCGTGTCCGAGCCCTAAATTACACTTGCACTGTGCTGTGGAATCCCCTTATGGGGTCAAGTGTGTGTCCGACACGACACGAGAGCGTCTCCAACTTGGAGGACCTCGTGTCAGTCAATGCCTTTTGGCCCACGCCAAGTGGCATAACCTGAGTCACCGTGTCCAACGAGTACGACCCCTCGAGTAGCAGGGGACTGAACAGAAATCAAACCAGTATGTGAACAGCCGTGTCCAACCCAAATAGCACCCGACACAGACACAAAACCACCATGGTCTTTTCACAAAAATCGAAGATCAAACCTAGATCAACAGTCCTCTTAAAATAGAATTCTAAAACAGCAACATTAAACTCTTAGGGACATTTCCACAAACACCTATTGTAGTGGACTGATACGTGTCCATCTAGGACACGAAATGGACACGAAATGCCACAAAATTCTAGGGTTAATTAGGGGACACCTAGATCTAGGTTAATATGCAAAAATAATAGCATCTATAATAGAGTTTTAGGGATTTACCTATAGGTGTCAAAACTTCTCAAAAGCTCTAAAGAGGGGGGTGTTCTCCTTGCTTCCCAAACTTTACCAAATTGTTAACAGACTGAAAATAAATTACACACACAGCAAGAATACCTAAATTAGAACCTATTGCAATTTGTTTGGATTAAAAAGGAGTTGAAATGGATTTTCTAGGAATTTCTAAAGATGGGATTTACCTCTTCTTCCAACTTGTGATCTTTCCTAAAAGAGGCTAACCTAATGGAAGAGAGTATAAATAGAGGTGGGATTACCAATATGGCCGGCCAAGCTAGGGTTAGGGTTAGGTTTTAGGTTGGCTAATGGGCTTGGGCCAAATTCATAATCTATGGGCTTAAGTCATTAATCATGACTTGTGAAGTCATAAGCCATTAATCAAATCTCTATTCAAATTCCTATTTCCAAATTGGTTCTAATGACTAGGATATGATTAACTTAAATCAAACTAGGGTTTCATAATCTAACCAAGTAGTCATGGCTAGGGTTAGCTTCTAGGTTAGGCTCCAAAGTCAACACTAGTCAAAGTCTAGAAAAACCCCTAATTAAATTATACCAAAAATCATATAAATTCTAATAAATCTCAATAATTCACAATAATTCCAAATAAATCCCAAAAATTCAAAATGACCAAAATACCCCCATACTAGAAATGTGGTAGTGACAAATCTACCCTCAAAAGAAATTTGTCCTCAAAATTGAAAGGTGAAATACAACTGTTGAGAATGATAGAAAGTATACCTCACGGTCCAAAAAGATATGGGTATCACTCGCACATCACATCCTCCCCCTCCCAGGGAGACTCTCCTGGAGAATGATGCCTCCATGCGACGTGAACCAAAGGTATCACCTGGTTCCTCAGAACCTTCTTTCGTCGATCCAGTATCTCCACTGGCTGCTCTGGATAGCTGAGAGAAGGTCCAACCTCAATCTCTGAATGGTCGAGCACATGGCTAGGATCAGCCACATACCATCTCAACTGTGATTCGTGGAATACGTTGTTGACCCCCACTAGTGCAGGTGGCAAGTCTAGCCTGTAAGCCACGTCGTCGACTGTAACACCCAGTTTTCCAAATGAGGGTAATTTTAAAATTTTGTGATTTTAATCTTTTAATAATGATATTTTAAATCATGATATAATTTTTGGTAATTTTAAATCATTTTAAAACTATTTTAAATCATGACTTATGATTTTGGTGTTTTGATAGTTTAACACTAGAGACAGTTAACCTAGAGCCTAGCCATGTGATTAGGGTGTTTCATTTATTATTTCCAGTTCGAGGGTACTTTTATCATTTTGAATTTAATTGAATTTAATAAATATTATTTGGATTTTAATGTATTATTAAGAATGGTGTGATTAAAATATTATTTAATTGATTGCCATATTTTTTGATTAGCCTAACTTGGTTTGGACCTAACCTAGATTAGTCACAGCTAGTCTTAGCTAACCATGGTTAGTGATAGTTAGTATTATTTAGATTTATTATAATTAATATGATTTTTAGTGATTTTTAGTATAATTGATTTTGGCCCTATAGTTGACTTTGACTAGTGTTGATTAGAAAACTAACCTAGAGGTTAACCTAGGTTAAGACCACTTGGTTAGATTAAGTAACCTTGGTTTGACCTAAGTTAGTGAGGTTTAAGTCATTGAAACTTGTTTGGAGAGATTTGGAGTTGATTAGGCTAGAATGGCTTATGACTTCATAAGTCATGACTAATGACTTAAGCCTTAAAGCCCATAGGCCCACACCATGTAGCTAACCCTAATACTAATCAGCCCATGGCTGGTCATTATAGTCTCCTCCATCCTATTTAATACCCCTCAAAGTTAGGTCTAGCCTCCATTAGGATTTTTGCCAAGTTTTAGAAAGAGGTAAGCCCCCATCTTCAATAAATCATAGTAAATCCATTTTAAATCCTTTTTCCCCCAAACCAATTGCATTTGGTTCTAATTTTGCTCCTCTTACTATTGGTATCAAGCAATCTCAGCTTGGGAGCACTTTGGAGGAATTTGGCCATCAAGAGGAGCACCCTTCTTTGAAGCTTTTTGAAGGATTTGATACACATAGGTATATTCCAATCTCCTCCATAGAATTCTGAAATTATTACATATTTAGGGAGCCCTAGACCTAACCTAACTGTAGGAATAGGAATCCCCAAAATTTGTGTCCATTTCGTGTCCTTTTTGGACACGTATTAGTATCGTATTGAATGTGTTTGTTGAAATGCCCCAATGGGCATTTCGTATGATTTTTGAGATTTTATTTGAATAGGGAATTAGATTTGGGTCTCGCTTACATGTTTCTGGAGTTTTTGTCGAGTCTTAGTGTCGTGTCGAGTCGTGTCGGGCACGCGAATGCACGGTCGCGCACGCGTGCACGGGCACTGTGCATGCCCTGCACTTCGGGGGACACAGCGCCTAGGATACGATACTTCGACACGTGAGACTCGACATGTAGCACGGGGCCGACACTGACACGGGGCTCCCCAAGTTTCAGAGCCCCATGTGTCATGTCGGACACGTACAAACGCGTGCACCGTTTTTGTATTGTGCAGTTTTCTGTTGAAAACGTGCACTGACACGCGTGTATCGTGTCGCGTACACGCGACGTGGACACGTGACAGGGTGTCCTATCCCTAACCCTAGTCTTGGTCGACCCTTAGACACAACCACGTGGGTTCTGTCGCTTTGTGTCGTGTGCACAGACACCGTGAACACGTGCACGAGGATTGTGCACATTGTATCCTGTGTTTTACTGCTTTTGGTTTTATGTTGAATGGACACGTTTGTGTCCACTTTTGTGGACACAAACACATCACATAGCACGAGTGTAATGTGTTCTCACTTTACCAACCACTGTATTTGGGTTTTAATTCATTTTCATAGTTCAATTCTCCATTTTCCAATTTAATTCTGATACACACATTCTGTCCAATTTTTACAGTTCTTCCAGATTTTAAAATCCAATTTTGTCACCATTTTTGACCTAGTTTAAACTATTAAATTTATGGTTTTTAACCTCTAACTTGTTCACCTAGTTGATTTCTAAAGGTATGTTGAAATTTAGATTGTTTGGATAAGGATTTGGTTCAAAACCCGAGATTTAAATATGGGGACTGTTATTTCGTTTTTATGTGTGATTCATGAGTTGGTTGGACTGTTTAATCAATGTTTAAATCTGAGATTGTTTTGTAGAACATATTAAAACTGTTTTTGGGTTCCTGTTTTACTGAAATTGAGGGGACTGTTAACTGAGTTAGGGACTGTAAACTGATTTTGGTTTTCTGTAACTGTTTGGGTTCATGTTGGACTGAGATTTGAATGGGATAGTTCACTAATATTCCTCACTGATTTCTCACTAATTTCCTTTGTTTCATACTGTTTTTCATGCATCACACTCACACACACACCCTAGTGTCCAAACCCACACTCCTTGACACACCTGTTACACACTCTTCACTCATGTATCACCGCACTCTTTGACACTAGCACACACACATGGCATATGACACTCACTCACATGTCTCCTCTACACACACATGATATATGACACCCACTTGAACACTCTATATCTCACACTCTCTCATGATACACACACACAAATACACTTGGACACATGTAAATGTGTCCCCCTCTCTATACATATGTATATATATATATATATATATATATATATATATATATATATATATATATATATATATATATATATATATGTATTGGGATATATAGGTATAGGTATATTATATATAATGTGTGTCCTATCACATATTATACAAATATGGTTGTGTGATATATATATTAGCCTACAGGGTATATTCTAAGTTATATTATTTAAATGGATCTATGAGTGTATTCCTATATAGATTATATTAATATAGTGATATGTGTATTGCTTAGATATAGATAATATCTTGTGTTTATGATTTATGATTGGTCTTAGGCATGGTATTGCCTTAGCCTATGGCCTAGTCTCTTAGCCTATGGCCTATGGTTGTGTTTGCTTAGCTAGTGAGCCTAGATTAGACCTGTGTAGTCTTGTTAGACTTAGAATAGCCTTGTTAGCCTAGTATAGACTAGTTTGACTTAGGTTTGACTTGGTTGACCTAGTTTGACTTCTAGGGTTGACCAGAGTTGACCAAGAGTTGACTTTGGTCTACATTGACCTAGATTCATGTAGAACGTATTGTAGTACATATTATTACCATTCTGGACTTGTTGTGACTTGTGCTGTTCTAATAGGAGCCAGACACCACTCCTCGAACAGTACATTTATCTTGGACACCCAGATAGCAGGCGAGTACATTCTCTGATCATTTCATATCTTGTTTAGGACTATATTCCTGTTTTAGATTACTTCACATGATGCTGACACGTTGGAAACACGAATTAGTACTATATGGATCTGGTTGTGCGATGTTATCCCCTTAGCGGATACATCGGGTATTCGTGTTCGTATACTTTATCGGGAACATCGTGTACTCTTTGTATTTGTTACATTCGTGTACGGAACGTGTGAATCGTGTATAATCATGTATTCGCATGACCTTCGTGTACAATAACATAACATAGCTGGATCCTTGTGTATTGATTGGGGCGGGGGAGTAGAAGTGGTTATGTATTCAATCCAGTAGATTACTCATGTACAAACCTCTGTAGATTACTCGTGTACAACATCGTGCCGTCTATATAACCATCTTGTGCTCTGAATTACTAGCACTGTTAGTTCTCTATATATTGTAGCTATTTACTTACAGTCTCTCTCTTTTTATCATATTATTCTTCAGATCCTGTATCTTACTCTCTAGCATGTTTATATTTTCTAACCGGTTATGATTTTGTTGAGATGTACTGTACTCGCTCCTGTCCTGACTGGACCTGTTGAAAATTTTACAGTGAATGAAGAGGCTCTGGTGTCTACCCCTCGTGGTGCAGCATTAGACATCACTAGTGACTTGGACCTACTAGCAGTTGATGATACTTTTCTTAGACTAGGATGTCTTTACTTTTCTGGATCATTGTATTTGGATTTTGAGATGTTTTGGGATATGTATTTATTTAGACACTTAGAATTCTGGATTTGTATCTCTGTGTTTCATTTCTGGATATTTATCTATCTATCTCCTTTCATGTTCTACCTTAGTTGTGATTGAGTTATATTCTGTTATGTCACCCCCATTCGGGGAGTATAACTGTTTATTTACCCTTATCTGTTAGATGCTGTGACCTAGGACAGTGTTCTACCGCCGACACTGCGGCGTAGGCTTGGCGTTGTTACATCCTCGTACCCTCACAGTGGGTGCGGGTCGTGACACGTTTTTAGTGGTGGCCCATGCAGGTCGAGTTTATGTAGTGGTATTCGAACTAGAGTATCACTACAGCCTGCAGTAGGATTAGGATATTTTTGAGGGTACTCAATCACAGTTAGGATTCCTTGAAAGATTCCTGGGACGACCCTTGAGAATCTTATTTAAACTTCAAATTGAATCATTTCCTTGTTTTGTTGCTCTCACTCCTTGATTATTGAATTTGATTTTGTTGGATCGTTGTTGATTTTGATTTCCTATCGAGATGAATTTTAAGGCCTGAGTTACGATATTTTCTGACAACACATATTGACGGGAATACAGGGATGGTAAAACGTCCACATGATTATGGAACCTGTAGTTATCACAGCCATATAGCTGGCGTGGCGAAAACATGGAGACCTGGCTTCGGATGTACGTATCTTGGTTATGAGATTTAAAATTTCTCGCAGCTATACTAGTCGGCATAGCGAGATTTCCAGACGACATGATTGTAGAGGTGCATACCCTAGTTATGGAATCTATCGTTATTCGCAGCCTTGCTTACTGGCATGGCGAGGACTCTGAGTAACATGATTTTGGACAGACGCATATGATTATCAGATTGTATCTTGAGAAGGTTTTTAAACATATCATCTCTATCGTACCATTCTGTTGTATAAATTGTACCCCATCATCAAATAACTTAGGAGTAGGAGTATCAGTAGGAGCAGCTTAGCTATTATTATAACCTTGTGTAACTTTTTGCTATAAATTCTTCCTAATACAATGAATCGATGATTTTGCTAGACCTTAACTTGGATTGATATTATAGCTCTGGTTTCAAAATGGTTCCTTCTTTTAAACGGTTAAGCAGAATGGATTTTATTATTATTTCCTTCTTGCCATTATTTCTTGTATTACCTTAAATATATATAGTGGACACAGATACTTGCCTGACACATATACATACTACACATGTTACCAACCTATCTAAATGCATGTTAATATGATTAATGTTATGTTCTCAAAATCCTAGTATTTTAATATAGTACAGTATCAGTGACTAGTTCTCTGTTTCTCCATATTAAATTTATAATTTAAATTTAAATTTCATGTTATTAGTTTTGCTTACATCACTACACATGTATGTTATATACGGGGTTTCATTTATTAAAGAAATTGGTTGAGTTTTGTGTTTAATTGTCAAATCTGAGACTGTGTACATAGTAAACCCTTAACCTTGGATTCTAAGTATTTAGTTCAAATTGTAGTTTTAAATTGTAATATTTTGAGCCGTATACATGGTTGTGTGTAGGTATATAATGTTAGGTTCATACTCTTACATGTTAGGTTGTGGTTGTGGTAAACATTGAGTTGGTTTTGTTGTTCGAATTTCTCCAAATTTGAAAACTGAATACATGTTAACATTTTTACATTGCCTTCAAATGTGTAGTTCAATTTCAGATCTAATATGTAATGTTGAGCTAAACTGAAAGATGGAACCCCTTATTTCAAGTTTTAACCCATGTACACTTGACACTCTACACTAATGTTCACAACTGCCATGTAAACCTAACCCTTCATCTCTATGTTATGTTCATATAGCCATATAGATACTTACGTATACGGTTAGCCATACATGTTATGAGTAAATAGCTTGTGCCTTGTAGATTGCTTAACTAATATGCCATGATAATGTAACTTGATAGCTATAGTTGAGACCCAAATCCTCCTATAACACCTTCATGTATATGTCACACAAACCACGTGACCATTACAAAATGCTAGCTTTTCCCTCTCTAACACTCTCTCCTTCTATATATATTGTGATTGGATTCAATGCTATTGACTTTCGTTCCTTAAACTTGTGGTTCTGGTTTTCTCAAAATAATACCTCTTTATAGATGATTAGTAGTTAACTTATTTTTATTTTGAAAAATTATCGATTTTCAGATAGGATGGTAGACTGCTGTACAGCCTTAATGATTGTTGTGTTTTTATCCTTTCCAGTATGGCACCCATGACCCGAGCCTGTCGCCTGAAAGCAGCTGCAGCTACTGATAGTGTGCTTCCACCTCCTATTGCTCAGGAGGTAGTGACCCCTCAGGCTGACCCAAGGGTAGTGGCACCTCCCGCCATCGAGGAGGTGTTAGCATCCTCACCAGAGAGTTTCTCTCCACCACCTGTTACTCAGGAGAGAGTGGCAGTCTCATCTGAGACCAAGAGTCCTTCCCCGTCTCCTCCTCTGCCTCCAGGAGCGGTACCCCATACCATACCCTCGGCATATTTGTTTCCTGACGGAGCTCAGATATCCAGACTTCTCCGGGATGTGTTGGAGACACAGAGAGTTCAGGCTGAGATCCTGAAGGAGCAGGGCCCCGGGATCCAACTGATGTGGGATTTGGTACATTCAGGGGGAGAGCCTAGTTCTAAGAGGATGAGGAGCAGTGTATACCCAGAGCCCCGTGAGCACCCAGACTATCAGCCTAGACCAGCCTACCCAGTCCAGACTCCTGTTCAGCAGAGGCCAGCTGAGAGAGTGCCTACCTGCACCTTCTGTAAGAAGCCTGTATATGTGTGGGACATCTATAGGAAGAGAAGAGGGGTGTGCATATTGCGTGAGTCGGCTGCACACAGGCTGCGAGACTGTCCTGCTGTACTTATTTCAGCCAAGACTCCGCCATCAGGAGGGAGTTCCAGCCACCAGACCTAGTTGGAGGTGAGTCTTTGACCTATATCTTAGCCAGTCTTTGAAATTGATGCACCCTACCATATTGTTGTATGTTTTGATACCCTATGATTGTTTTGGTCTTGTGTGACTAGTATACCTAGATGAGACTTTCATTACCACCGTATGCCATGATCCTGTATGCCGTCCTTTTAAATTTTATGATTGATTAAGTTTTAAGACTTTGATTGTGGGGGTTTGAACTGGAAGGGGTAGGAATATTTTAATTTCGAGGACAAAATTTTTCTAAGGTGGGTAGGATTGTAACACCCAGTTTTCCAAATGAGGGTAATTTTAAAATTTTATGATTTTAATCTTTTAATAATGATATTTTAAATCATAATATAATTTTTGGTAATTTTAAATCATTTTAAAACTATTTTAAATCATGACTTATGATTTTGGTGTTTTGATAGTTTAACACTATAGACAGTTAACCTAGAGCCTAGCCATGTGATTAGGGTGTTTCATTTATTATTTCCAGTTCGAGGGTACTTTTGTCATTTTGAATTTAATTGAATTTAATAAATATTATTTGGATTTTAATGTATTATTAAGAATGGTGTGATTAAAATATTATTTAATTGATTGTCATGTTTTGTAATTAGCCTAACTTGGTTTGGACCTAACCTAGATTAGTCACAGCTAGTCTTAGCTAACCATGGTTAGTGATAGTTAGTATTATTTAGGTTTATTATAATTAATATGATTTTTAGTGATTTTTAGTGATTTTTAGTATAATTGATTTTGGCCCTATAGTTGACTTTGACTAGTGTTGACTAGAAGACTAACCAAGAGGTTAACCTAGGTTAAGACCACTTGGTTAGGTTAAGTAACCTTGGTTTGACCTAAGTTAGTGAGGTTTAAGTCATTGAAACTTGTTTGGAGAGATTTGGAGTTGATTAGGCTAGAATGGCTTATGACTTCATAAGTCATGACTAATGACTTAAGCCTTAAAGCCCATAGGCCCACACCATATAGCTAACCCTAATTCTAATCAGCCCATGGCTGGTCATTATAGTCTCCCCCATCCTATTTAATACCCCTCAAAGTTAGGGCTAGCCTCCATTAGGATTTTTGCTAAGTTTTAGAAAGAGGTAAGCCCCCATCTTCAATAAATCATAGTAAATCTGTTTTAAATCCATTTTCCCCCAAACCAATTGCATTGGGTTCTAATTTTGCTTCTCTTACTGTTGGTATCAAGCAATCTCAGCTTGGGAGCACTTTGGAGGAGTTTGGCCATCAAGAGGAGCACCCTTCTTTGAAGCTTTTTGAAGGATTTGATACACATAGGTATATTCCAATCCCCTTTATAGAATTCTGAAATTCTTGCATATTTAGGGAGCCCTAGACCTAATCTAATTGTAGGAATAGGAATCCCCAAAATTTGTGTCCATTTTGTGTCCTTTTTCGACACGTATCAGTGTTGTAATGAATGTGTTTGTTGAAATGCCCCAATAGGCATTTCGTGTGATTTTTGAGATTTTGTTTGAATAGGGAATTAGATTTGGGTCTCCCTTACACGTTTCTGGAGTTTTTGTCAAGTCTTAGTGTCGTGTCGATTCGTGTCGGGCACGCGAACACGCGGTCGCGTGCGCGCGTGCACGGGCACTGTGCATGCCCTGCACTTCGGGGGACACAGCGCCTAGGATACGATACTTCGACACGTAAGACTCGACATGTAGCACAGGGCCGATACTGACACGGGGCTCCCCAAGTTTCAGAGCCCCACATGTAGTGTCGGACACGTACGAACGCGTGCACCGTTTTTGCATTGTGCAATTTTTTGTTGAAAACGTGCACTGACACGCGTGTATCGTGTCGCGTACACGCGACGTGGACACGTGACAGGGTGTCCTATCCCTAGCCCTAGTCTAGGTCGACCCTTAGACACAACCACGTGGGTTCTGTCGCTTTGTGTCGTGTGCACAGACACCGTGAACACGTGCACGAGGATTGTGCACAATGTATCCTGTGTTTTACTGCTTTTGGTTTTATGTTGAATGGACACGTTTGTGTCCACTTTTGTGGACACAAACACATCACATAGCACGAGTGTAATGTGTTCTCACTTTACCAACCACTGTATTTGGATTTTAATTCATTTTCATAGTTCAATTCTCAATTTCCCAATTTAATTCTGATACACACATTCTGTCCAATTTTTACAGTTCTTCCAGATTTCAAAATCCGATTTTGTCATCATTTTTGACCTAGTTTAAAATGTTAAATTCATGGTTTTTAATCTCTAACTTGTTTACCTAGTTGATTTCTAAAGGTATGTTGAAATTTAGATTGTTTGGATGAGGATTTGGTTCAAAACCTGAGATTTAAATGTGGGGATTGTTATTTGGTTTTTATGTGTGATTCATGAGTTGGTTGGACTGTTTAATCAATGTTTAAATCTGAGATTGTTTTGTAGAACATATTAAAACTGTTTTTGGGTTCCTGTTTTACTGAGATTGAGGGGACTGTTAACTGAGTTAGGGACTGTAAACTGATTTTGGTTTTCTGTAACTGTTTGGGTTCATGTTGGACTGAGATTTGAATGGGATAGTTCACTAATATTTCTCACTGATTTCTCACTGATTTCCTTTGTTTCACACTGTTTTTCATGCATCACACTCACAAACACACCCTAGTGTCCAAGCCCACACTCCTTGACACACCTGTTACACACTCTTCACTCATGTATTACCACACTCCTTGACACTAGCACACACACATGGCATATGACACTCACTCACATGTCTCCTCTACACACACATGATATATGACACCCACTTGAACACTCTATATCCCAATACAAATATAAATACATATGTATAGAGAGGGGGACACATATACATGTGTCCAAGTGTATGTGTGTGTGTGTATCATGAGAGAGTGTGAGATTTCCTCTAGACCGAATCTGTAACCTTCATTAGCAGACTCGTTTTCAGTGGTTTCCCTGATCAAACTAGAAGTTACCAAGGAACTATGCATAGCACTAAATAGGGAGCCGCCGAATACACCAGCTACGCCTAACATGTGAAATGGATGCATAAGGATGTTATGTTCTGCCTGGAATATAATCATGAAGTTGAAAGTACCAGATATTCCTAAAGGCATACCATCAGAGAAACTTCCTTGACCAATAGGATAGATCAAGAAAACAGCAGTAGCAGCTGCAACTGGAGCTGAATATGCAACAACAATCTAAGGGCGCATACCCAGAATATATCACACAACCATATTTGTATAATATGTGATAGGATACACATTATATATAATATACCTATACCTATATATATTAGCCTATAGGGTATATTCTAAGTTATATTATTTAAATGGATCTATGAGTGTATTCCTATATAGATTATATTAATATAGTGATGTGTGTATTGCTTAGATATAGATAATATCTTGTGTTTATGATTTATGATTGGTCTTAGGCATGGAATTGCCTTAGCCTATGGCCTAGTCTCTTAGCCTATGGCCTATGGTTGTGTTTGCTTAGCTAGTGAGCCTAGATTAGACCTGTGTAGTCTTGTTAGACTTAGAATAGCCTTATTAGCCTAGTATAGACTAGTTTGACTTAGGTTTGACTTGGTTGACCTAGTTTGACTTCTAGGGTTGACCAGAGTTGACCAAGAGTTGACTTTGGTCTAGATTGACCTAGATTCATGTAAGACGCATTGTAGTGCATATTATTACCATTCTGGACTTGTTGTGACTTGTGCTGTTCTAATAGGAGCCAGACACCACTCCTCGGACAGTACATTCATCTTGGACACTGAGATAGCAGGCGAGTACATTCTTTGATCATTTTATATCTTGTTTAGGATTATATTCCTGCTTTAGATTACTTTACATGATGCTGACACGTTGGAAACACGTATTAGTACTATATGGATCTGGTTGTGCGATGTTATCCCCTTAGCGGATACATCGGGTATTCGTGTTCGTGTACTTTATCGGGAATATCGTGTACTCTTTGTATTTGTTACATTCGTGTACGGAACGTGTGAATCGTGTATAATCATGTATTCGTATGACCTTCGTGTACAATAACATAACATAGCTGGATCCTTGCGTATTGATTAGGGCGGGGGAGTAGAAGTGGTTATGTATTCAATCCAGTAGATTACTCGTGTACAAACCTCTGTAGATTACTCGTGTACAACATCGTGCCGTCTACATAACCATCTTGTGCTCTGAATCACTAGCACTGTTAGTTCTCTATATATTGTATCTATTTACTTACAGTCTCTCTCTTTTTATCATATTATTCTTCAGATCCTGTATCTTACTCTCTAGCATGTTTATATTCCCTAACCGGTTATGATTTTGTTGAGATATACTGTACTCGCTCATGTCCTGACTGGACCTGTTGAAAATTTTACAGTGAATGATAAGGCTCTGGTGTCTACCCCTCGTGGTGCAGCATTAGACATCACTAGTGACTTGGACCTACTAGCAGTTGATGATACTTTCCTTAGACTAGGATGTCTTTACTTTTCTGGATCACTGTATTTAGATTTTGAGATGTTTTGGGATATGTATATATTTAGACACTTAGAATTCTGGATTTGTATCTCTGTGTTTCATTTCTGGATATTTATCTATCTATCTTCTTTCATGTTTTACCTTAGTTGTGATTGAGTTATATTCTGTTATGTCACCCCCATTCGGGGAGTATAACTGTGTATTTACCCTTATCTGTTAGATGTTGTGACCTAGGACAGCGTTCTACCGCCGACATTGCAGCGTAGGCTGGGCGTTGTTACGTTCTCGTACCCTCACAGTGGGTGTGGGTCGTGACATCGACCCTCCCGCTGATAACGAAAGGGCCGATGAAGCGCAGGCTAAGCTTTCCACCTCCACCAAAACGTATCGTACCACGAGTCGGAGATATCCTCAAGAAAACCTGGTCTCCAACCTAATCACAAGCAAGGTCTCAATTATTAAATAATCAAACAAGATCAAAATCATAAACACAAACCCTAAATCTAATCCTACTCTAATCTGTACCTCAAACTCCAATGGTCTCCGGTGGCTATCGGCCCAGTGCCGATGTCTGTCCTGCGCCACACGAAGTCTGTCCATGATGAGCTTCACCTTCTCGGCTGCGTCAACAACCATCTCTGGTCCCAGTAAAGCTCGCTCACCAACATCATCCCAAGATAAGGGTGTACGACACCTACGCCCGTACAGAGCCTCGAAAGGTGACATCTCAATACTGGCCTGAAAACTGTTATTGTAAGCAAACTCCACCAAATGTAGATGATCCTCCCAGGAACCTCCAAAGTCCAAGACGCACGTTCGCAGCATATCCTTGAGCGTCTAAATAGTCCTCTCTGACTGTCCGTCCGTCTGGGGGTGGTATGCAGTACTAAACTTGAGCTGAGTGCCCAAACTAGTCTGCAGACTCCTCCAGAAATGGGAAGTAAAGCGACTATTCCGATCCGAGACGATGCTGACCGGAACCTCGTGAATCATGACTATCTGCCGCATGTACATCTCCGGAAGCCTCTTTGTAGACGTACCCACCTTGAATGGCAAGAAGTGGGCCGATTTGGTCAACCTGTCAACGATGACCCAAATTGCGTTTTTCCCTCCTGGCTAGGGTTAGCTTCTAGGTTAGGCTCCAAAGTCAACACTAGTCAAAGTCTAGAATAACCCCTAACTAAATTATACCAAAAATCATATAAATTCTAATAAATCTCAATAATTCATAATAATTCCAAGTAAATCCTAAAAATTCAAAATGACCAAAATACCTCCATACTAGAAATGTGGTAGTGACACCTCTCGGTGGCGGCTGAGGGATCTCACATTGTTGAGGCCTCAATACAGGGCGATGGGGGCTCCGCTGAACCCATTCTCGAGACCGTTGAATTTCAGCAAGGTGACATTGATCCAGTCGTATCTTCTTTCGGGGCGGCTGGGGCAGAAGAGCTAGCTAAATTCGGCTTGAAGGTTGCTGGTGAGGGGACTATGGCGGCTGTGAGCGAGCCTCAGCCTCCACAACCCTTCCCTGGTAAGATAAGCCAAATTTTGACTAGTGAGGAGGCCCATTTGCTCTATCATCACATCCTTCGGGTTACGTTTATTGATGGTTGCTCTGGATATACTGGTCCTGCCTCTTCCCTGTCGATGACGAATATTATCAGAGAAGGCTCTACTAGCGAGAATCTGGTGGGAGGGAATGTGCCCCCTCTTCTTCCGACTTATATTGAGGGGCCTCCCGCTGGATCGAGCTCGGAAGATCAGATGGCGGCACAGCCGAGGCAGGGAGTAATGGTCCTTACGTCCTCCTCTGCTCATGTAGCTTCGGGGGTCGACCTCTCTGCCTTGCCGAGTATCCAGGTTCTCTGGGTCGCGGAGGAGGAGTTAGCTGCTATTCATGCGCCTTTTCGTTCGGAATTTGTTTTCCTGGTGGCAGGGGCGGCAGGTTCTGGCGTATCTCCTTCGACACTGCCAGCTACACTTCCTCTGACGCCGTCCTCTAAGGAAGTTCTAGATGAGGCATCGCAGGATGTAGTTGACAGTTTCTATCGTCACTTGAAGAGAGGGGTCGAAGCAGCTGTAGAGCGGGGGACCCCTTTTGCTTTGGCCCGACAATGTGCCCGAGGCCAAACTGATATTCTTAAAGCCCTCCCTGGTGGGGCAGGGATAGCTGCGCTTCTGGAACCCAAATTGTTAGAGGCTGATCAGCTCGTGGCCCAGTTTCAAGTGCTGAGGCAAGCTGATCTGTATGCAGCAATAGATCAGGAGCGGGGCTTCCTTACCACTGTTTGCCATTGATTGTAAAAGTACAGAACAATTTATATAGGAGGACTGAACTTAGACTCACAATACAAACTCGCTCGTAAAAAGAAAGCCTAGGGACGAAAACCTAGGTACAGCAATCTAAGTACAATTGTTTATTTTAGATTCTGGGGGGTGGCGATAGAGGCTCGGAAAAGCGACGGCAGCTCTGCCTTACTCCATGGACGATCGGGTGCAGCCTTGGCTCTGGAGAAGAACTGCTTGGCGTTGATGAAGAAATGCTCTCCTTGTTCTCTCTGTATATGCTCCTCTGTCCTTTCGATCTCTGTATATTCTCTCTCTGATTCTCTCTGGATCCGGGGGCCTCTTGCAAGGGAATGACACCTTGCTATTTATAAGAGTGGAGGACATCATTAGGGTTTGCAATGATTGCCCATTCTCAAAAGTCGACGGCCTGAGAGTTAATTAATCTGGGCCGTCCCTCTCGAATACAATAGATTTAAGCAATTAATGTTATTGCATTAAATCTCTGTGGACAATAAATGTTGATCGTCATGAATATTTGCGACTTGTAATGGCCTGCCACGTGTCTAATTTGCTCGATTTGATTTGATCTGGGCACTTATAGTGACTGCAACAAATCTGATTTTGTTAGGATTTGTTAGCACCCATAATTCCAGAAAGATAAGACTGCCACGTGTCTCAATCGTCGTGACAAGAGCCACGTGACCTTACTGGGTCATCTTGGCAGAGCCGCATATGAGTGGGCCGCATGAGGATGAACGGCCGCATGAAGATGGGCAGCCGCATGGGGATGAACAGCCGTATGAAGATGGACAGCCGCATGGGAGTGGGCAGCCGCATGCTGATGGGTGGCCGTATAAGGGATACAGCCGCATGAAGATGGGCGGCCGCATGAAGTGGACAGCCGCATGCTGATGGGCGGCCGCATAAAGGATGCAGCCGCATGAAGATGGGCGGCCGCATAAATGCAGCAGCCGCATGCCTCGGGATTTGATGGATTCTGCCAGCTGTGAGAAGATTTTCTCCTCTTCCCTAGGAATGCGCCATTATGTCAGTCATTATTGCTCCTTTATGTCAGAGCTATCTTTTGTCGGAGCTTTCAGCCGTCAGGTCATTAAATTCAGTAAAAGGCGAAGGGAAGAGCTGTTTGAAGGCCACGTGGCTTCTCTCTGGGCCGCATGGTATTTATTCGAGCCGCATAGACTCTTGAGCCGCATGGATCCCTGAGCCGCATGGGCTCTCTAAACCGCATGGGGATCCTTGGCCGCATAAACCTTTCTTTATTCTTTTCCATGCTTCTACAACCACTGTCCTGGAGAAGGTAAGGGCTACACGAGATAAGTCCAAGCCGGCTATAATGAAGGACCTCGGCGACCTATCTCTTCTATATGATCAGCTGAGCCATAGGAGCGAGGATTGTATAGCTCGGGAAGCGGCTGCCTCTCATGGAATAACTGATACAAGGGAGCAGATCCTCGAACTCCAGAGGAAGCTGGCCTTCTTGGAGTCTGAGCTTGAAGCTTCCCGTGCGGATAAAGAGCTGATCGTCCATGAGGTCAAAAAGGTCTCCCGAGCTTCTGCTGGTTTGGAGCGTGCTTTGAAGAAGCTCGAGGATAGCTGGCGGGTGCATGCGCACCTAGAAGACGCAGAACGGCTGGCTCAGGAGGCCGAGCGTCGGGCCAGACAGGGATTCGAGCGGTCGACTGTCTTGCTAAGGGACCGTCTCATGGAATTATGTATCACCGAACCATAGTCGACTTTTTTTTCTTCTTTTGTTTTCGTTGCTTTTCTTTCTTGAGGGGGACGTGGTCCCTAGAACATGTAGTACCTTTGCCTTTCAAATAAAAGAGTATACTTTATTCTACCCTTCGTTTGTACTATTTATTGTGTTTGTAGTGGTATGGTATTGGCCCCACTGGGGGACTGTTTGTGGACTTGTTACCCTGGGTATACCTTGATTTTAGGTACAGATAACAAGTTGATGGGGATACTTAGAAAATTCCACAGTGAGGTGGCCATGGAAGTTTTCGGTATCGGGAGAAAGAATGCCATGGAGCAGCTGGGCTCCCGGGGCATGATAAGAAATTTACGGTCAACAGAGGACATTTGTGGTCACCTGAGATCATTTGTGGTCAACAGAGGACATTTGTGGGCCTATTATCCTTGGCGTACCCTGGGTCTTTTTTTGGTACGGTTAATAAGTCGAGAGAGAACCAGCATACTTATTCAGAGGTAATGAGGACATGGTAAATATGAGGGTTTCTTCGATGGAGCCTTCCCACTCAGAGGTAATAAGGACATGGCAGGAGGGGGATCCATGAAGGGATACATAGAACGACTCAGAGGTAATGAGGATGTGGAAGTTCTATGTGAGGGGCGGTTTATTTTTGATGAAAGGGCAACAACTCAGAGGTAACATCGACGTGGTTGTTTCGGAGAATTTGTGGACCTGTTACCCTTTTTGTGCACTGGAAGTACGGGTATTGGATCATAAGGAGTGAGCTCTTTTAGGAGGAAAGTTCAGAGGTATGATCATACATGACTTACTACCTAAAAGATGCGATATAGATTTATTTATAGTGACCAGAATATGAGTTCAGCGATACTTGCGGGTACATAACTCAACAATCTGGGAGATTTAGAGTCGGTCATGTGAGTTCAGCGGTACCAGGGGGTACGTAACTCATCAATCTGGGATATTTGTATTCGGAATGTGAGTTCAGTGGTACCACAGGGTATATAACCCATTATTTTGGGAGATTTGAAGTCGGGATGTGAGTTCAGCGGTACCACAGGGTACATAATTCGTTATTCTAGAAGATCTGAAGTCGGGATGTGAGTTCAGTGGTACCACAGGGTATATAACACATCATTCTAGAAGATCTAAATTTGGAGTGTGAGTTCAGCGGTACCAGGGGTACGTAACTCGACAATTTGGGGAATTTGTAGTCGGAATGTGAGTTCAGCGGTACCAAGGGGCACATAACTCAACATCCTGGAAATTTGTAGTCGGGATGTGAGTTCAGCGGTACCACGGGGTACATAACTCAACACCCTGGCAGATGTCGTTTCAGACGTAATACTTCTTTAGGAACTTGTCGTTGATGGGCAACATGAGCAAGTCTCCATTTTGTTTTGTGAGGCGGTAAGCTCCATTGGAGAATACAGCATCGATGATGAACGGGCCTTCCCACTTTGGCTGGAACTTGCCGGCGGTTTTGTGAGTCATAACCATCGGCCTCCGAACTGCCAGAACGAGATTGCCCACTTGGAATGTTCTGATTTTAACCTTTTTGTTGAAGGTTACGGAGATACGTGCCTGGTACAGCTCGATTCGCTTTTGAGCTAACAGGCGCTTCTCATCTAGGGCCTCCAATTCTTGCAATCGGCGATGGTGATTATCATCCGTTGTCAACCGATAGGTGAAAGCGACGCGAAGCGAGGGGATTTGAGTCTCCAGTGGGAGAACTGCCTCACTCCCATATACCAGAGAGAATGGTGTATTCCCGGTGGCCATTCGTACTGTAGTACGGTACGCCCATAAGCATTCGCCCAGCTTTTTATTCCAGTCCTGTTTGTTTGATGACACAAACTTCTTGAGAAGCTTGATGATTGTTTTGTTGAACGCTTCAGCCAGACCATTAGCCGCTGGGTTGTATGGTGTTGAAGCAATATTTTGGATTCGGTGTTTATCGCAAAACCGATAGAAGACATGGCTTGCGAACTGTGGACCATTGTCATGGATGATCCTTCGTGGCAGTCCAAAGCGGTAAATGACGTGATGCTTGAGGAAGCTGATCACGTTTGAAGTCTTGACTTCTGCCAGCAGAATAGCCTCCGCCCATTTGGAGAAGCAATCTGTGATTGCGAGTATAAAGCGAAGTCCTCTAGACAAAGGCGGAGTGATCGGACCAATGATGTCCATTCCCCATGCTTCGAATGACAGGATGCCACCGTCGGATGTAAAAACTCGGATGGCTGGTGGATGAAATCTGTGTGGACTTGACAGGCTTTGTATTTTCGTGCATAGTCTATTGCATCTGCAACCATCGTAGGCCTGTAATAGCCCATTCGTCGAAGGCGATCTTGTAATTTTGGGCCGGGCTGATAGGCTCCACAAATGCCATCATGAGCTTCACGCACAGCTTCTTTGGCTTCTGTATTTGACAGACATCGAAGCAGTAATCCATCGTATGATCGCCGATACAGCATTTTCGTCTCTGTATCGTAGAAGAATCTGAGGGAACGTCTTCTGATAGAAGTGGCTTCCTTCGGATTCTCTGGCAGGATGTCGTAGACCACGAAGTCGATGAATGGTTGTCTCCAGTCTGGTGCTTCGTCGACTGTCAGAGCAGAGTAACTCTCAACACATTGAACATTATTCCTGGGACAGACCAACTCACGGCCTATGATGTCAACCAAGTGGTGAGCATGATTTGGAACTGCTAAGGAAGCGACAAGGCCTGCTAAGGCATCGACTTCAATGTTCTGGAGCCTGGGAACGTGTTCCATGAAGAACCCTTCCAAGGACGAGATGATGTTAATCGCTATTTGGTGATAGGGGATCATGTCTTCATGGCGAACCTCGTATGAACCCCGAATCTGATTGACCATTAGCTGCGAATCGCCGTATGCTTCAAGATACTCTACCCCCAGCTCCTTTGTAAGTCGGAGGCCAATGACCAGAGCGTTGTACTCGGCCACATTGTTTGAACAGGACTCCGTGAAGGAGTAAGCCCGATTGATCACCAGCCCAGAGGGAGAAATTAGCACCACTCCGACTCCAGCGACGATGTTGCCCTTGGGCCCAGTTCTAGAAGCACCGTCGGAGAACATTTGCCATACGGCATCATGAGAGGCCACATTTGAATTGGCGACCTCATCTAGAATCTCTTCGTCTATTCGGGTTGACTCCAAACCTGGATGAGCTGCTAAAAAGTCTGTCAGAGCTTGACCTTTAACAGCCTTCTGCGGGACGAAGATCATGTGGTAGGGAGACAATAAAATTGCCCAGGTAGCGAGGCGAAAGCTGAGTGCACCTGGCTTGGTCATGAGGACCCAGAGGGGGTTGACCCTTGATATGACATGGATGGTTTGTCCCGTGACGTAGTGTCGCGTCTTCTGAATGGCAAACACCAGAGCAAGGCATTCCTTCTCCACGGTAGTATATCGATGCTCCGGTCCCATCATCATTCGGCTGAGGTAATATATAGCCTGCTCGTGGCCTACATCATTATTTTGCGCTAGCAGAGCACCGAAAGAATGTTTCATCGCTCTTACATAGAGCAGGAATGGTCTTCCAGCAACCGGGGCTACTAGGACTGGAGGGTTCGTTAGATATTCTTTGATGCTGTCGAAGGCGCGCTGGCATTCTTCATCCCATACGAATGAAACGTCCTTCTTCATAAGGTGGGTGAATGGTTGACATCGTCCGGAGAGGTTAGAGATAAACCTCCTGATGTAGGCCAGCCTCCCTTGAAGGCCTCGAAGTTCACGGAGATTTCTTGGGGGACCCATCTCCATGATTGCCTTCGTCTTCTCAGGGTCTATGTGGATACCTTGGAAAGTAATGATAAAACCCAAGAACTATCCGCTGGATACGCCCAAGAAGGATTTTATGGGATTCATCTTCAAATTGTGCGCTCATATTAGGTCGAATACTGTCCTCAGATCATGCAGATGATCTTCCTTAGAGCGGCTTTTGACGGCGATGTCGTCGACGTAGCATTCTACTGTCTTACATAGGTGGTCTCTAAAGATGATGCTGATAGCTCTTTGATAGGTGGCGCCAGCATTCTTTAAACCGAAAGGCATGACTGTGTAGCAGTATGATGGAACTGGGGATTCCAAGGACCCTTCCTTTGGTGTGCGTATTGATCGATAGAAAGTTAAACAGATCTAATACGTGTTCTAACCCTTCATAGGAGGAAACTAGGGTTCACGAATTATACCTGCGACGGAAAAGAGATAAGTAATTCCTGGCAATCTCGAACGGACGACCCAAAGATCTTCTGTACGTATTCCTTCCTCGAGTTGGACGTCGTGTGGGCGACGATCTCCCAACCTTTTTTTCTCCTTGGCAGCCCTCTCTTTCTCTCCTTACGTGAATCACGAATTTAGAAAAAGTTTCAGATTTTTGATCGGTAATCATGGTGGCCAGAGAATAGAGGATATATATAGGCTACGGCAGGGACCATGAGAAGAAATTAGGGTTAGGCCTCCTAACGGATCTGGATATCCCATGTTCAGCCCGAACACACAATCCAGGTCCATTAACAATAGCTCGGTCCACTAATGAGCTATTGTTGCACTACCTCCCTAATCCCAAATTATGTTTGTGGGCTCTTTTTATTATATGCTCATTTGGCTCCCCATGTTAAGATACGTATGTCCGTCGATCAAATTAAGTTACTGACAACTATATTGATTCGACATCTTTTATCCTTAAGTAGTACCGTTCAACTTTATTTGTCATGTCGGATATAATCCACCTACAGGGTTTACATGACAATCCTTATGAGCTCCTTAAGGGGACATCATCAACCCGATGTATCGGGACATGGATTCCATTTATAATCAACAGCTCATCATACATACAATGTTATTACCCAATTCATAGAGGTTGTTGATCCACAATGAATCTCACTCTTTTATGTGTCAAAATAATGCACACTGCATATACATGTCCATTATTATATCCGGGTTAAGAGCACAAGTATCCATAATAACATAGGTGTTTGTTCTCATATGTAGTCAGTACAAAGAGAACAACCTCAAGTGGTCCTGTTCAATACACACAAAGTGTACTAGTGTAAACCTATAGTCAAGATAGACTAATACCAGATTACACTACAACCTTTCCAATAGATTGTCCAAGTCCATCTAGGTTGTGAACTATTTATATACTCCATAGGGAACTGATAATATGATTTTCTGTGTGACACCACACACCATATTATCTACAATATAGAATATCAGGCATTTGCATTAACACTTGCAACAAATATAATATGCAAACATTTGCCCATATGATTCTCATTCAAAATTTAAGGAAATAAGGTTACTAAAAAAGTGATACTTTTAGTATATAACCCTAACACAGTATGTGCCAATGATGTATGATTTTCGTCATCAGGAAACATCTTAATTTGGTTGTACCCCGAGAAACCATCCATAAATAACATACGTTCAAAACCGCAGGTGTTGTCCATCATGATGTCTGTGATAGGGAGAGGGAACTCATCTTTAGGACACGCCTCATTCAGATTGCGAAAGGCGATGCAAATTCGAATCTTTCCACTTTTTTGAGGACTGGTACTATATTGGCGACCCAGTCTGGATGCTGTTCCTCGCGGATGAAGCCGCTGGCTATCAGTTTATTGACCTCAGCTTCAATGGCATTCATGATGTCAGGGCGGAACCGTCGTTGCTGTTGTTTGACCGGTTTTGCGTCCAGACGGATGTTGATTTTGTGAAGTGCAACCTCGGGATTCAGTCCTGGCATGTCTTCATAGCTCCAGACGAACACGTCGATGTATTCTTTGACGAGTTGTAGTAGCAATTCCCGCTCTTCGTCTGTCAGACTTTTGCTGACGAAGATGGGCTTTGGAGATGACTCATCACCGAGATCAATTTGTACAACCTCATCCTCGGTGGGAGGCTCTCTTTGTTCGAACCGCTTCTCCCATTGCGCATCCAGTTGTTGTGCCCACGGCTCTAACTCAAGAAGTTCAGGAATGTCTTTATCTTCTTCGTAGGCGTCGACAAATGCCATATTGACGGACCAGACTTGCCTGAGCATGTCCCCGATGCTGACATCCGAATCGAAAGTAGGTGATCCGGTTGAGTGTGAGTGCCAGTCGCATTCCTCGTCTGAGCTTTCAGGGGTCATTGCCGGTGTAACATAACCTAGCCCACATCTGGTTTTGTTGTAGTAGTCTCGTGGTTTACCAGCCGGGACCGACAATTGCAAGGGTAACCGCCGTCCAGTGCCGTATTTTAAGCCTTGTATAGTTTCCAAATCATACCCTTGTTTTTGCATGAGGTACTTGGATTGGGAACTATACATATAAAGGGGCAATCTCCCGATGTCGGGTTCGAGATCAACTTCTTCTACCCTAAAGGGTTGTGGGTCATTCTTCCGGCCGAAGATGATTGGATGATCCTCTCCCTCGATTATGCGATAAGCGTCTTCCACTGGAGTAAGTTGGTTTGCGGTGCCGACATTTGTTACCTGTGTGTGCAGGTGAGTGCCTATACCGTGTTCCATAGCATACATTGTACAAAGCTTATTAAGCTCGAGATAATTCAAAGATAACCCTTTATTGATGAAGTAAGGTATCTTTTCCAGTAGGATTACATTATCTGCGGATGGCACATCAGTGTAAGCAGCCACATACTTGGCTAGTTCTGACTCTTCTTCAGCTACCCCCTGTGTAAATGAAGGCTGAGATGATGACTTAGGCAACTTAATCATCAGGGGCTCCATGGATAGAGCAGAACGTAGAGTCGTTGGCGTACTAGCCACCCCCAGTTTGGTGCTTGGTGCTGGGCGGGGGGTTGTTGGCTGGCTAGCAGTCCCTGGCTTAGTGCTCGGCTGCCGATTCATTCTAGGAAGACGAATTATCATTGGCCTGACAGAGTAATTGAGCTCCTTTGTTCGTTGCTGGCTAGCTTTAGGCAGCCTGATTGACAGTGGCTCTATCGTGGGTCTTGGCGCTTGGCCAGACCTTGGCAGTCGGATTATCATCTGTTCCTCCTGTACAGAGAGGCTAATTGTGTCCTTACGCAGAGTGGCCGTAAGGGGCGCAGTTATGCCAGGTTTACGGGCTTGGAGGTGGATCGTCAGAGGTTCTTCTGATCTAGTTGTTGCCTCAGTTTGAGCTTGAGTATCTCCTTCGGCGAGATGCTTTTTGACTTCTTCTCCGTCGGTTACAAGAGTTGGAGGCTCTAGACGAGAAGTGCCTATTAGCTCAACAACGAATCGAACTATACCAAGCACGTATCTCGGAAGCTTTTAACAAGAAGGTTAAACTCAAAACATTCCAAGTGGGCGATCTCGTTCTGGCAGTTCGGAGGCCGATGGTTATGACTCACAAAACTGCCGATAAATTCCAGCCAAAGTGGGAAGGCCCATTTGTCATCGAGGCTGTATTTTCCAATGGTGCTTACCGCTTCACAAAATAAAACGGAGACTTGCTCATGTTGCCCATCAACGGCAAGTTCCTGAAGAAGTACTATGTCTGAAACGACATCCTCCAAATCTCCCAGATTGTTGAGTTATGTACCCTCTGGTACCGCTGAACTTACACTCTGACTCCAAATCTCCCAAATTGTTGAGTTATGTACCCTCTGGTACCGTTGAACTTACACTCTGACTCCAAATCTTCCAGATTGTTGAGTTATGTATCCTCTGGTACCGCTGAACTTGCACTCTGACTCCAAATCTTTCGGACTGTTAAGTTATGTGCCCTCAGGTACCGCTGAACTTACACTCTGGTCTGTCCAAATGAATCTATATCGCATCTTCTGAGTAGTAAGCCATGTATGATTATACCTATGAACTTTCTTCCTAAAAGATCTCCTTCCTTATGATCTACTACCCGCACTTTCAGTGCATAAAAAGGGTAACAGATCCACAAATTTTTTGAAATAGCCACGTCGATGTTACCTCTGAGTTGTTTCACTTCCATAAAAAACAAACCACCCCTCACGTAGAACTTCGACGTCCATATTACCTCTGAGTTGTTCTCTGTACCCTTCATGGTGTCCACTCCTGCCACGTCCTCATTACCTTTGAGTAGGAAGATTCCATCGAAGAAACCCTCATATTTACCACGTCCTCATTACCTCTGAGTAAGTATGTTGGTTCTCTCTCGACTTATTATTCGTACCCAAAACCAGGGTACGCCAAGGATAATAGGCCCACAAATGTCCTCTGTTGACCATAAATGTCCTCAGTTGACCACAAATGTCCTCAGTTGACCACAAATGTCCTCTGTTGACCAAAAATGTCCTCTGTGACCATAATTCTTGTACTAAGCCCTCTAGTACATACAGTTCCTTTCTCATCACGCCTCTGGGGCCCAACTGCCCCATGGTACTCTTTCGTTCGATACCAAGAACTTCCATGGCCATCTTACCGTGGAATCGTTCTAAGTATCCCTAATCAAACTTATTATCCGTACCTAAAACCAAGGTATGCCAAGGGTAATAGGTCTACAAATAGTTCTCCAGTGGGGCAAACATCAAGCACAATAGATGATGGATGATGAAAACATAGTCATTTATTGAAAAGCAAAAATACTACATATTCGAGGACCACGTCCCTATCAAAAGGAAGGAAAATGACAAAGAAAGAAAGAAAAAAGGCCGACTATGGTTCGGCTATACATAATTCTCTGAAGCGGTTCCTCAGCACGGCGGTAGACCGCTCAACTCGCAGCTTGGCCCGACGCTCGGCCTCCTGATTCAGCCGCTCTGCATCCTCCAGATGCGCGTGGGTCTGTCAGCCATCTTCGAGTCTCTTCAGAGCACGCTCCAGGCCAGCATAAGCTCGGGTGACCTTTTCGGCATCCTGAACGATCAACTCTTTATCCGTGCGGGCGGCCTCGACCTCAGATTCCAAAAAAGGCAGCTTCCTCTGGAGCTCGAGGATCTGTTCCCTCGTGTCAATTATTCTGCGAGAGGCGGCCGCTTCCCAAGCCATGCAGTCCTCGCTCCTGCGGCTCAGCTGATCATACCGGAGAGACAGATCGTCGAGGTCCTTCGTGATAACCGGCTTAGACGTATCTCGTGCGGCCCTTATCTTCTCTAGGACAGTGATGAAGAAGGTCCGCTCCTGATCTATCGCTGAAGACAGATCAACTTATCGCAATATTTGAAACTGGGCCACAAGCTGATCCGCCTCTAGCAATTTAGGCTCCAGCAGCTCAACTATCCCCGCCCCACCAGGAAGCGTTCTAAGAATTTCAATCTAGCCACGAGCGCATTGACGGGCCAGGGCAAAAGAGATCCCCCTCTCCACAGCGGCTTCGACTCTTCGCCTCAGGTGATGGTAGAAACTATCAACCACATCCCTTGATGATTCATCCAGAACTTCCGAAGAAGACGGCGTCAAAGGGAGAGTGGCTGGCAGAGTCGAAGAAGATACAACAGAACTTGACGCCCCTGCCACGAGGGAAACAAATTCTGAGCGAAAGGACGCTTGAATAGCGGCCAATTCTTCTTCCGCAGCCCGAAGAATCCGGAGGCTCGGCAGGGTAGAGAGGTCGACCTCTGGAGCCACATGAACAGATGAGGGTGCAGGGACCATCTCTCTCCGTCCCGGCAGTTTCGCTGCTCGTTCTTCCGAGCTCGATTCAGCGGGAGGTCCCTCAACGAAAGCTGGAGGGGGAGGAGGCACGCTCTCTTCCCCCAGGTCCCCTCTAGCAAACTCTACCCTGACAATGTCCGTTATTGGCAGTAAAGGAGCAGGACCTGTATGTCCAGAGCAACCATCAATCAGCCTAACCCAAAGGATGTGATGATAAAGAAAATGGGCCTCCTCACTAGTCAAGATTTAGCTTATCTTACCAGGAGAGGGTTGTAGAGGCCGAGGATCGCTCACAGCCGTCGTAGTCCCCTCACCAACGACTTCTGAGCCGAATGCAGTTGGTTCCTCCGCCCCAGCCGCCCTGGAAGGAGATACAACTGGATCGGCATCACCCGGCTGAGATTCAGCAGTCTCAAAGACCGGTTCAGCAGGGCCCACATCGCCTAGGGTTGAGACCTCAGCAATGGGAAGAATCTCAGCCGTCATCGGAAGAACCCGGCAGAAACGATCTCGGCACACATATCATTAATCAAAGTAGTTAAAGCCGGGTCGACCGCAGAGGCATCGGCCGGCTCCGGTGACTCTGCTTCTTCTGACACCTACAAAAACAAAGAAAGATGATTAGATCATAGTTCAGGAGAAAGAAGAGCTAAAAAAAAAGATGGTTGTAATTCAATTCACCCCCGGAACGACGTCAACACCCTCGCCTCTTTCCTTAATGAGTAGCCTGCGATGCTTAACCGCAGCCCGTTTCACGGAGTAGGTTATGCCGCCAATAGACTCACGACTGCCTCGCTTGCGTGAAAGGCCAGACGCAACAGGCGGCTGATCCGCCACCACCTCATCTGGCACAACAGGCGGCTGATCCGCAACCACCTCTTCTGCAGGAGGGAGAGAGTTATCAGCATCATGCTCGTCATCCTCTTCGTCCGCATTGGTAGACTTCGAGTTCGGCACAGGAACCGTGTTCGCCCTCTTCTTCCTCATCTTGGACCCCTTGGGCTTCTTCGCCAAGCCAGTACCCACAATGAAGCTGGTACTCGGGTCAAAATTAACGGGAGGCTTGCTCGCCGTAACATGGTATAGGGCCGCCATATACAAAATCTCTCCTGGCGCCTCAGTATCAGGAACCGAGAAGCTGGTTCGGGTATGAACCGCATCATAATAATGCCAGGCCCTGATACCGTCGAGGACGCTACCTACAAAACCTAGGCAAGAGCTGGGACTGTCAAAGAATAGCTGGCTATACCCGAACAGACGGGAGAACCTGCTGGGCAAGTAGGGCTCCAGGTAGACATTGTTGCGGTTACGATATACTAGGTGCGCCAGACGGATATTATGCAACCAAAGGAGCATCTTCTCAGGCAAGAGGTGAGGAGGTCCGGTACCACCAATATGTACGCCCCTCACTTGCTCATCGGTAAAACGAGGAACAGACATAAAAACTTTGTATCCGTCCACTCTCGCCAGCGCCCTCCGACAGGCTGGCATAGTGCTACACTCCCAGGGCTGATGGTGATATTGGAAAATGAAAGTATCATCAGCCGTAATGCCATCTTCTGCTCTAGGTCTCATCAAAGACCGACAGTGCATCAACAGCACCCCATCAGATAATGGTAGGGCAGCTCTATGTGCTCAAAATTCATCGCCGTGTCACGGGCGATGACCTTGGACAAGAAGGCGCGAAGGCCATGGTGTATGCTGCACACCATGGCCGAAAGAAGGGCCAGTCTGGCAACAAAGACCATCTTTACAGTAGGGAGGATAAAGTGGCGGTTGATCCTCTTAATGGAACTCATCCCTCCTGAGTCTACGCAGTTTCGTAGCCACACCATCAGGAATCCTGCCAGGAGTGCCTTCTCTGACAGTCGCTGAGTACCATGATAAAAATAACTAAAGGAGTCAGTTTGACTCCCAAATGTGTCGTCCGTGGCCCTCGATCTCTTGGCAGTCGACGCCAGTTTTTGTACCTCCTTCTGGGTTTGAGGATCTCGAGAAGAAACCCGACCTGAGGTGCCTAGTGTAAAAAGGTATGAGACCCAAGACGTGGTGTGAGGAATGCTCCCTTTCGAGCTATCATCCTTCTTGATGGATGTCTGGTGACAGGTACTGTGGTGACATAACAATTCCTACGACAACAAAGCTCGGGAACTGCCAATCCAAATCCTTGAACTCTTTGTTCGTAGGGGTATACACTTCAAAGACTTCTTCCCCCCAGGGCAGCTTGGAAATAACATAAATCTCGTGGAGAGCGAGTTCCAGCTCCCCGCCAGGCGTGAAGAAGGTTTCCGTCCGCCGGTTGTACATCTCCAGAAGAACCATAAACAGCGGCTTATTTATGGGTAGACCATGACAGGTGCCCCGAATGGCATGGTAGAGGTCGATCTCACACAGGGAAGTCTCATACTTCCACAGAATCCACATAATCAAGTTGGCCCACGCAGGGATGGGATTTATCCAGTTCAGCAATGCCAACCGGCCGACGGAATAGGACCCCTTTCGAGCAAGCTGGTTCAAGAATGTGTCAGCTTGAGAGAACGTGAAATTGGGACCCGGTACATTTATGAAGGTACCCGGGGCCAGTCCCATCACGTACCGACTGACCGATTCCCTTTCCGCATACGCTGACCCCAAATTCCTGTTATAATGGATGTTACCCACGATCATCCCCGACTTGCTTGGGGTCAGGGAGTCCACCATCTTTCTGTCTATCGGTAACATGTTGAACCATGACAAAGGAAAATGATGCTCCATCTGAGGGATATGGATCGCCATCCCGTCAAGAGTAAAGCTCCAACTCTCGGATATATCCAGCACTAGGGGGTTCTTCACAGTCAAGGCATCTCCAAAGAGGAATACCGGCTTCAGGTATTTTTTCTCCAATTGTCCCGAGTTCATCATGGCATAGAGAAAGTAGAAGGGCTGGTTCCTGATAGCATTCAGCCTCTCCATAGGCTCGTTTGTGGGAAGCTGGTTCGCCACATATTGGACTAAGTGGTCGAATTGCACACCCACAGCAGATTGGGCCAAACCCACCAGGGGTTCTCCCGCTGGGTTGACTGGCAGATTCACTGAAAAAGGACAAAAGAAACAAAAGTTAGAAGATGGCCAGGTGAAACCAACTTAGTGTTTCGGGACTTATGCGGCTCAGCTTAGCGTAGTTTCATGCAGCCCAGTTCAGATGAGCTTATACGGTTCTGCTTAGCGGGGCATTATGCGGCCCAGTTCAGATGAGCTTATGCGGTTCTGCTTAGCGGGGCATTATGCGGCCCAATCCAGATGAGCTTATGCGATTCTGCTTAGCGGGGCTTATACGACACAGTTTAAAGGGGGGGCTTATGCGGTCCTGTTTGATGGAGCTTCATGCGGCTCAAGTCAGAGGGACTTATGCGGTTCTGTTCGACGGATCCTTATAAGGTTCAGTTTGTAAAGTGCTTATGCGGCCGTAAGACGACTCTCATGCGGCTCGGACATGGGGTATACCCCCATGCGGTTCGGACATTGGATGTACATACGGCACATACAGCACAGTATGTGGATTCATCACAATGAACCTGAACAGTTCAATGAAGACGAAGAAGGCCCGCGTATAAAATATGCGACATAGCCATGATGGTTACGTCCTGAGTTCATACAACTTCTCCCAAAATCCTTACCAGCAATGGCGGAGTGAACGTCGGGATGAACTTCAGGCACCGCCGTCGACGTAAAAGCCACTCTCTTACCCTTCGCCGTAGCCTTGGAAGTCTTGGGGGCCATCGATGATCGAAGAAGAAGGAGAAGACGACGGCAACTAGGGCAAGAAAAGTTTGAGCACAAAAGGAAAGTAAAGAGTCTATCTCTCCAAAAGAACCCATATTTATAGGCTGAAGGGGGGCGTGCGGATCAAGGGACGCTACACATGACGCGTCGCCTAGAAAACAAATCCGACTCTTGGGTTTCTAACCCTCTGCAAGCAAAAAGATTAATCCTAATCATTAAGGCAAAATCTAAATATTTAAAGCTAACTCTTGGGATTCTACCCCAAAAGACGGCTTTAAATCTAAACAGAGCAAAGGCAATTAAATGAGATGCCTACGTGGCACAGAGTTGTCTATGCGGCCAGAACGTCCATACGGCCAGAACATTCTATGCGGCCAGAGGAGTCTATGTAGCAAGAAGAGTTTATGCAGATATAGCCATGCTTCTTATTCAAAGTATTTCAATTTTACAAATTGAAAACTTTGAAGGGGGTCTTGTAGAAGCATAGAAAAAGAACAGGAAAGTCCATGCGGCTCAAAAGTTCTTTAGAGATTCATGCGGCACACAAATCCTTTAGAGCTTCATGCGGCTCAAAAGTCTCTTAAGGCTTCATGCGGCTTGAAAGTACACGATAGCTCCATGCGGCTCAGAACAAGCCATGTGGCCTCATGCGGCTCAAAACAGGCCTTTACAGCTGGTCATAAATGCTCTGAACAGATGGTTCATTAATTATCCTGACACAGCGGCAGCTCTGACACTGACGGATTGACAGCTCTGACATAAAAGTGAAATGATGACTCTTGACGTGCTTCTAGAGAGACGAGAAAACTCTTTACAGCTGGCATGATCCACCCATTAACAAAGCTCTTTATGCGGCTCAGTTGCAAGGACGTCTACGCGGCTCAGTTGCAAAGGCTTCCATGCGGCTCAGTTGTAAGGGCCTCCATGCGGCTCAGTTGTAAGGACGTCCATGCGGCTCAGATTAAAAGACTTCCATGCGGCTCAGAGTAAAGGACTACCATGCGGCTCAGATTAAAAGACTTCCATGCGGTTCAGATAAGGCCACCCTTATGCGGCTCTAACATGAGGCCACACTCATGCGGCCCATGACAGTCCTCCATGCGGCTCGCAGCAGTTGGGACACGTGGCAGAAGTTGATCAAATCTCAATTTATGGCAATCGACATAACAGGCAGTTGGGACACGTGGCAAGAGATTGACCAAAATTTATTCACTTGGATTTGCTGATATCAACAAATCATTATAAAGCAGATTTGTTGCAATCAACATTAATTGCCCAGATCGAGTTCCAACGAACCATGCAGATTTGGTGCAATCAACATTAACTGCCCAGATTTGTTACAATCAACATTAACTGTCCAGATTTGTTACAATCAACATTAAATAGCCCAGATTAATTTCAAACAAACAAGATCAAGGTAAATCTTCACCAAATCCCTAACCGCCCACTTTTTAAGGAGTAATTACTGTACACCCGACTGATCACGAAGCCCTATAAATAGCAAGGTGCCATTCCCTTACAAAAGCCTAGACGGAGACATACACACAGAGCCTGAGCAGAGAGATCAGCAACCCCCGCCTACACAAAGAGCATTTCTTCCCTGGAGCCGAAGCGACGTCCGATCGTCCAAGGAGTAAGGCAGAGTTGTCGTCACTCTCTCGAGCCTCTACCGTCACCCCCCAGAATCAAAAATAAACAATTGTACATTAGATTGCTTTTTCTAGGTTTTGTTTCTAGGCTCTCTTTTGTACGAACGAGTTTGTATTATGAAGTAAAAGTCCAGTCTTCCCATAAAACTGTTATGTTCTTTTATAATCAATGGAAAACACCGACGCCTTCCCTTACGTCTTCATGCTCCAAATGAAAAGTCTCAAAATTACTACCAACGCACTCGCCGGGGATTCGGTTATGTTACACCCACAACAACTTCGGAGAGCTCAGAGCCGGAGGTCTTGATGCATTCATACTCTTCTGACTCCTCAACCTAGGACTCTGATACCAGTATCAGCCAAGCCTTCAATAAGATATTATCCGTCAATATGGTCTCTGCAAATCCCCCAGTCGAGGAGGAAGACCAAATACTTGAATTCTTTGAAGATGAATCATGGGCTCAACGCCTGGGATCCCAATGGGAATGGCACTTCGAACAGCGAGAACCTCCTGCTGAAGATAAAGTCCTCCAAGTCGAGCTAGGAGAAGAGGCTTCCCCAAAACCCATCTTCATCAGCAAAAGCTTGATGGTAGAAGACAAAAAATCTCTGATACAGCTTATCCGAGAATACATCAATATCTTTGCTTGGAGCTATGAGGACATACCGGGTTTAAACCCGTAAGTCGCCATGCTTCGTCTTAACATCTTATTCGATGCTAAGCTGGTCAAACAGCAACATCATTGTTTTCGCCCCAATGTCATAGATGCAATTGAGAAAGAAATCGACAAACTCATAGAGAGTGGCTTCATTCGCGAAGAGCAATACCAGGATTGGGTGGCCAACATTGTCCCAGTCACTAAGAAGAACAAAAAATTTGGGTCTGCATAGACTTCAGGGATCTCAACTCAGCCCGTCCAAAAGACGAGCTTCCCCTTTCGACCACCGACGTTATGAATGACAACATGTGTGGCTTCGAGCGCATGTCCTTCATGGATGGCTTCTCAGGCTACAACCCGATCAAAATATTCTCTGAAGATGAGAAGCATACTTTATTCAGAACTCCAAGGGGTATATTGTTACACAGTGATGCCCTTTGGATGAATAATACAGGAGCAACATACCAGCTGGCTATGAGCACTATATTACTCAAGCACCTCCGAAAGATGGTAGAATGTTACGTTGATGATATTCCCGTCAAGAGCAAAAAGAAATCCAGTCATTTGGATGACTTAAGGATGGAATTTGACTTAATACAGACATATTGACTAAAGATGAACCCAACCAAGTTTTTCCTGGGAGTCTTCAGTGGCAAGTTCCTGAGCTTTATTGTCACTGCCAAGGGTATTCATATTGACCCTGACAAGACTAAGGCGATCTTGGACATGGCTCCCTCGAAGAATCTTCGTGAGCTTCGAGGCCTACAAGGACGCTTGACATACATCAGAAGATTCATAGCAAATCTCTCTGGTCGATGTCAACCCTTCACCAAACTGATGAAGAAAGGGATTTCTTATGTATGGACCAAAGAAAGCCAGCGCGCATTCGACGACATCAAGAAGTACCTCACTAGTCCTCAGTACTAGTAGCACCGGTCGTGGGAAGGCCCTTCCTGCTATACGTACGAGCTATGGACCATTCTTTCGGTGCTTTGCTAACCCAGAAAAGTAATGAAGGCCACGAACAGGCAATCTACTATCTCAGCAGGACCATGATTAGGGTCGAGCATTGGTATAATCTTGTAGAGAATGAGTGTCTTGCTCTGCTCTTTTCCATCCAAAAGACACGATATTACGTGGCCGAATAAAAAATCCATGTCATCTCTCGAGTCAACCCTCTTAGGGTCCTTATGACCAAGCCAGGGGCCTTAAACTCGTGTTTAGCCACATGGGCAATACTTTTGACTCCTTATGACATGGTATTTGTCCCACAAAAGGTAGTCAAAGGCCACGCATTGGTCGACTTCTTGGCGGCACATCCTGTGCTAGAGACATCGAAGTTGTATGACGACATTCCCGATGAAGTCCTAGAGTCCAATGCCATCTTAGATAACTCAATTTAGCGTATGTTCTTTGACGGCGCTTCAAGAACAGGACCCAAAGGCGAGATCATCGCAGGGGTCAGAGTCATTTTCAACACCCTCCATGACCTGGTAATCCAACGTGCATATCCTCTCATGGAGTCGTGCACCAATAGCGTTGTTGAGTATAATGCTCTCATTATTGGACTCCAGTTCGCTAAACAGTTGGAGGTTGGCTGCATCGAGGCCTATGGTGACTCGAAACTGATCATTAACCAGGTTCGAGGATAATACGAGTTTGTCATGAAGATTTGTTTCAGTACCACCAGGCAGCAATCGATATCATTTCTACCTTTACAAGGTTCTTTATAGAACATGTACCTCGGTCACAAAACTTGGATGCCGACGCACTCGCTGGCCTCGCAGCTTCTCTGGCAGCTTCTATTGAAACCCAATATATCGTCACGGTAATAGGGCGAGAGCTAGTTTGCCCAAAAAATAGTCTACATACGTGTCTGAGTTACTAAGTACAAACAGACACTAATGTTGACATTCAAGACTGGCGATTCCCGTTTATAGACTACGCAGTCTACGGAATCCTACCTGAAGACCCGAAGGAAGCTACTTCTGTCAAGAGACGCTCTCTCCGGTTCTTCTATGACACAGCTACCAAAATGAGGTATCGTCGTTCATACGACGGGCTTCTCCTACAATATTTATCCAAGATAGAAGCATAAAAGGTACTCCGAGAGGCACACGATGGCACCTGCGGAGCCCATCAGCTTGGTCTTAAGTTACAGGACCGACTACGTCGCATGGGCTACTACTGGCCCACTATGATGGCAGAGGCCGTTGATTATGCAAAGAAGTACCGGGTATGTCAGTTGCATGATGACTTCATCCACCAACCTTCGGAGTTTCTATACCCCACAGCGATCGCTGGCCATTTGAAGCATGGGGAATGGATATTATCGGGCCGATCAGTCTACCATCCTCTAAAGGATACCGGTTTATACTCGCCATCACTGACTACTTTTCTAAGTAGGCAGAAGCAGTACCTCTGGTCGAGGTAAAAATCTCGAACGTGATCAACTTTGTCAAGCATCACATCATATACCGCTTTCGGGTTCCCAAAAGGATTATCCACGACCACGGTCCTCAGTTCGTGATCCACACATTCTATCGGTTCTGCGATAAGAACTGAGTACAAAATATGGCATCAACGGCTTACAATCCTGTAGAGAACGGACTAGCCGAAGCATTCAACAAGACTGTCGTCAAGCTGCTCAAGAAAGTCGTTTCTTCTAATAAGCGCGACTAGAATGAAAAACTCGACAAATGTTTGTAGGCTTACCGTACGACTGTTCGAACACCCACTGGCAACACACCATTCTCTCTGGTTTATAGAAGCAAGACAGTGCTTCCTCTGGAGATCTAGATCCTGTCTCTATGAGTAGCCATCACCAACCAGCTGACTGACGAAGATAATCAATGCCGGCGGCTACAGGAATTAGAGGCTTTAGATAAAAAATGTATGCTAACTCAGCAATGAATCAAGTTTTACTAAGCTCAAATTTTCGGGGTCTTCAACAAAAAGGTATGGGAAAGAACATTCTAAGTGGGTGACCTCGTCTTATCAGTTCGAAGACCGATGGTGATGACTCATAAGACAGCTGAAAAGTTCAAACCCAAGTGGGAAGGACCATTCGTCATAGAGACGGTCTACTCCAATGGGGCCTAACGACTGGCCAAACCTTACGGTGACTTGCTAATGATGCTAATCAATGGCAAGTTCCTAAAAAAAATACTATGTCTGAAGTTCAAATCAAAATATGTTCCCACATCCCCCGCGGGTGTCCGTAATTCTACTACTGAGTTCACCTCTTTCATAACTCCCCAGTAGAAAAAATAGTTCACATCCATATACCCTCTGAGTTGTCTTTCTACACCCTAACGAAGTTCACGTCTACAACGTATATATTACCTTTGAGTAGTCGTCTCTTCCATGATAACCTTGTGTTGTCACAACTATCTAGAAATCCTTTCACATCCATACTACCTCTGAATTATTATTCTACACCCTAACGAAGTTTACGTCTACCACGTACATATTATCTCTGAGTGTAACTCCTCTTCGCAAAAAATTTTAAAATATTTTTTTCTATTTATTGGATTTAAATGGTGATTTTTAGAGTGTTATAAATAATTAATTAGTTAATCATTACGGTAGATGACTCTAGTCATGGTTAAGAATTGGAGTACAAGGTGACCAGAAATAGTGGCACGGATAGTAGAGTTGCGTGCTTTAGCTAGTGTATTAGCTATGGTAGGGAAGACCGAGCCATAGAATTGTTCCAACTAGAAAAACCAGGCTAAGTTGTGACATGACCATTATAAATAGTTTAATTATTTATTATTAAGATTTATTGACTTGTAGAAGACCCGGTTGTATCCAACTAGTCCGGACTGGACCCAAACCAAGTACAAGCCCATAAAGTGATGTAGTGCATCCAAAGACGTCCATGTAGATGCATTTTAAGCATATGCATCATTTTATATGTTAGTTTATTTCCTAGATTTTACAAATACTTTCTTAATTATATTACGTATAATATAAGTATTATAAATATTTATATGACGTTTTAGAGTGGACTCGCACGATTTATTATGGTCCCAGTAACGTGGGAGTATATTGTGTCACTCAGTACTCTGGTATTGGTTTATTGTATTTTTTTATTATTATTACTATCAAATATAGTCATAAATTGGTTATTTCTGTATTCCTAGAAAATACATATTGAATTATATGTACACATGTATATATGTATAACACTATCCTAGAAGAATATTGCTAAGATTGTATTTGGATTTAATTGAATATCTATTTATGGATATACATGTAAATTATTTGTTATTATATATAAAGATATATATATATATATATATATATATATATATATATATATATATATATATATATATATATATATATATATATATATGAAGTATCCCAAATGTAGTGTATGTATTATTGAGGGTGATAGCAACATTTTATCTTGAACTATGATGACATGCGCAAATAAAATTGTTTAGCTTTTATTTTGATTTACAGATTAGAGACACATATGATAGTAATATCCATTGGATTATATATTCCTATATATGTATATATATACTTTGTATTTATACTTTGTATTTATAAAATATATATATATATATATATATATATATATATATATATATATATATATATATATATATATATATTTATAATATATATATATATATATATATATATATATATACTTTGTATTTATTTAATGGTCTTAATATTATTCTGATAAACCATTATTGTTATATATAATAAATAATATTTTAACCATGCTACTCTTTGCTTTGGAAAATGTTATGACAGTTTATGTTATTCATGGGATTTATAATTAGTAGGAAATTAATTGTGTATATAGTATATATACCTACATGTACACATATATGCATATATAAATATATATATTATAGGCCTTATAACTAAACTAGCTCTATATATATACACACACACGCACACAAACAGGGGGCCCGCACAACCCAGCCATGCAAACCCACAGCTCCCCACAAAGCAAATCCCCAAGCCAGGCCAAGCTCAGCCTAGCCCAGCCAGTCGGGCCATTAGGCCTAAAGGCCCACAGCTAAAAGCCAAACAGCAGGGAACATCTCTCCCCTGCTCGGCCAAATACAGAGAGGCGGCCTTATAATGTACAAATAGGGAGAGCGAGAGAAGTTTTGATACACAAAATCCTAATGCCAATCTAAATCCAGCAATCCGACCTCGTCCCCTATCTCTGGCGCACCGTTCAACAGCCCTGTACCGTCGCCAAGTCGCCGGAGTCGGCCGGTCGAGCGCCTGAACGCGTGCACATAGGGGCGAGCAGCAGCAAGATGCAACAGCAACGATCCAACTTCGACGTAAGTTCTCTCCCACCTCGTTTGATTATTTTTTGAATTATAAGATCCTACACGTAGACAATATATAGGACTATAACCTCCATCAAAGAGATTTTGTTATTACTCATTTGGTTGATCAAGAATCACCATGAAAGTCGAAGAAAAATATATCCGGAGACGGGACACAACCAACCCCAATATCCTATTTTGGAAGAGGAAAATCTAACAGAATAATAAGTATTTTCGAAATCTACTTGAACATATTTATAGTCTATATAATCGAGATTAAAACCCAAGAATTGGTTGTATATATTATGTAGTTAATTACTGATTAAAACAGTCCCGAAGATCACGAAAATTAAGTCTTTAAAACAATAAAATATTAGAAAAACCTTCGATACGACTTGCATCCCACCAATCCGGGCGACGTGGTCGCGAACCTAAAGCATCGAAAGGTGCGTATCGGCTTCGTGGACGTGTGGACTTTGACGAAATTCAAATTGGTTACGTGTGTGTGACGAATTTGATCAGTATCTGTCAAAAGTCACCGTATCGGCCTATGTGTAAATTTCTTAATTACTTTGTACACGTTTGTCAGATCGAGACGAAACTTACTCCAACAGGACCGTATCATTTTTCTGGTCCGATAGGCTAAGTTTGGTCCGATTCTGAGATAGTTGATCGGATCGCCGTCTTGCGGGCCCTACGATCCGATTCAACGGGCGATTTTGTGTACGGCCCACCGGAATCCAAAATTGGACATACCGTTGGGTTCGTATCCTCAAAACAAATTTGTAGACATATAGTTTGACGACTTGAGACCATTGATCCTGACACATTTTTTGGTACAAAGCGGGTCCAATAGCGGACACCGTTTTGGCCTAAAATTACCGTTTTGTCCCTGTATTCAGAATTGGACTTAAGAACAGACAATCCTAGCTAATTTGACTATTCTGAGAATGTTGGCAATGTCTATTTTAGCTTTCGAAGATAGTTGCAAGATTTCGACTTTATGGCTTACCAGTTAACTATATTTTTGTTGGATCTGCATGCAACCTCCAGACAAGATACCTTGCCTCCCTTTACAGTTTAATTTTATGTTTATAGTTTTTATGTTATTATTGTATTATCATAGATACTCTATTTGTTATAGATTTTATATGATTCATTAGCTTTCTAGTTGACTTGATTTATCTAGATTCTATATACCGTGTTCACCAGTTTATGATGATGCTTGACTTGACAGTGTAGTTATACTAGACTTGACTGTGTCTTAACTGAGTTGTACCTTGTCTCACCAGTACCTTGCTTGAGTCGTGTCATAGAATGAGTACGTGTAGTTGAAATGCTAAATCCTTGTTATCGTTTTCTCAACCAGAGAGTCCACACTCGGGACGAGGGTGTTTGTTCCTTGGCACCAGAGAGTCCACTAGGGACAAGGGTGTTTGTCTTGATCTGTTTACATCCGGGAGTGCACACTCGGGATGAGGATGTTGACTTATTATTTGCACCAGAGAGTCCACACTCGGGACGAGGGTGCCTTGCCGTGAACTAACCTGTAAGTCTACTCGGGGCGAGGGTTAGTGATTAGTTCAAATCTGTGAGTCCACTCGGGGCGAGTGTTTGGTATTCTATTGATCTCGTATTCACTTGTTCATCCAGCAGTTAAGTTACGTATAGTTGTTCTTGTATTCCAGTTCATAGTCATGTGTCAGTAGCCACTTGCCATTAGTCACTTGTTAGCAGTTTGGTCGTAGTCTCTTGCCATGTTAAGTGTCGTTCCTTATTTATATCCTATTTATATTATCATGCATGATTAAACTGCTAGATAGACATGTTTTTATGTATCTTGTTATGTCCCCTGAGGACCTGATGATCTCTTCAGGTTTAGCGATTGCATGGAGTTAGTTAGCAGAGCGGGATGGTAGATGATTGCGATGCATGATTCAGGTATTTGTCAGTGATATTACAGTGTTATCCTTTCGTGCTTTATATTCCTTATCATGAGATATCCTGCTTATTGATTCACTTTAGAGACTCTTGTTATATTCTTTGAGTCTTATCGGACATATATGCTAGTGGGCTGCAGACCACGACCCATAGTATTCATTCATGTTTCGTACACTCATTGTGGATTGAAATATAGATTTGTTTTGACATGATTTGGCAGTTTACCGTAGCCGTGACAGCGTTTACGTATTCGAGTCAGGTTGGAGTCTGCTTGATGCGTAGTTGGCTTGCTCACGTACTTGCATCCAAAAAGCGGGTGCGGGTCGTGACACTGAATAGTCGTCTCTTCCATGATAACCTTGTGTTGTCACAACTATCTAGAAAACCTTTTACGTCCATACTATCTCTGAATTGTTATTCTACACCCTAGCGAAGATTGTACCTACCATGTCCATATTACCTCTGAGTAGACATTACTTTCATGACAATCCCCCATGATTGTCATAGCTATCTATAGAACCTTTCACGTCCATATTACCTCTGAGTTGTTCTATACACCCGTAGAACCTATCTTTGCCATGTCCATATAACCTCTGAGTAAGGAAAACCACCGAAAATCTCGTATTTACCATGTCCATATAACCTCTGAGTAAACACCCAATCCGCAGCGGAGTCATCTCCATCCCCTCATGTTATACTACCTCTGAGGGAATTCTCACTCTTGTACAAGAAAATCTCACAGCAAAAAGACAAGAAAAACTAAAATTTTCATTTATAGAATGGAAAAGTTTTCCTTCTTTGGCTACAAAAAGAGTCTCTCAAAAAGTAAGAGATAGAAAGACAAAAAAGGAGGTCAAAACTGCGAAGACCGATGCAAAAGTTCTTCTAGTCGACCCCTCAAAAGAGCAGTTTAGGGGCCAACCAGTGCTTGGGCTCGACGCTCGGCCTCCTGACGTCGAGCAGCTTCAACTTCAACCTGGGACAGGTTTTGGCTCATAAGAGCCAGTTTTGCCTAGCGCAGGCCAATGCTTTCCTTATCTCGGGTCAGGGTTTCGGAGCATTACCGAAGTACCTCCTGCTGGTCCTTGGACTTATCCAACTCGCTCTCTACAAGGGCCAAAGTTTCTTCTAGCTTTCGGATCTGCTCCCAGAGGGCCTCGTACTGTTCCTCCGAGGCTACGTGATGGTAGACCTGAGCCTCTTCAACATCGATCACTTCTTCAATTTTGGCCTCGATCTCGGCAAGTTTGTCAGTCAAGGCCCGACATTTCTGCTCGTGCTGGGATGCTTCAGAAGCCATTTTCTTTAGCTCTGTAGCAGCTAGAGCCAGAAGACCGCACTCAAGATTTTGAAGCTTCGAGGCAGCACCTTCTAAATCTGCCAGCAGATTATCTATCGCATCTGCCTTCGCTTCGCATTCTAGATAGTCGTACAAGGCCATCAATTGGGCACTCACTATAGACCAGGCCCGTCTGAGTGATTGGTTATCCTGTAAGATACCCTCTATGTCGTACATCAAAGCTTGATAAATTATACCCAGAATAAGTTTGGTATAGTACACATTGTCAACCGAACTCATCGGGGTTACCGAAGATGCCACAATAGAAGGTCCCGGGCGGCAACGGCAGCCAACATGTGTCTCGGTATTACAGCCAGAACAGGTGGTGCCCTGATTATAGTAGAGGCCGTCGGCAGTGTAGCCAACACTGTCTGAGATATAACTGGCTCTTCAACAGGCCCCCTCACTGGTTCTTCAACCAGCTTCGCAACTAAAGTCGTATGAACCGGAGTATGAGCAACCTCAGTGACCGTTTTCTCAACGGTTGGCGTGACCAACTCCTCAGTAGTCTTCTCAACCGATTTTTCAGCAGCCCGCTCATCAGCAATAGTCTTAGCCGGTTCTTCCACAGTGGTGACATCAGCATGCTCATCGGCCACATCGACCATCATCCCCGTAGCCACCTCATCTGGGACCTCAGTTATCGGCTCGTCAGCAACCACGTCAACTGGTGCTATATTGGCCTTCTCGGTCATCTCTCCGAGGACCGTATCAGCCAACTCCTTAATCGCCTCCTCGACGGTTCTTAGAATGACCTCGTCAACCAGCTGTTCACCAGTCATTCTTGCCGGCCCTTCAACAGCCTGGCAAGCCAATGCCACGACGGTCGTCGCTGTCAAACCTTCCAAGGGAACTTCTACCGATCCTCGAGTTTTGCCAAGGGCAGATCCTCAGTCGGATGGTCCACTCCCTCTTCCAGTGCAGCGGGATTATCCTCAACCCTTATTGTGACATAGGAAAGAGATATGATGGAGGGGTCCTGGCTAGTATCTTCAGCATCCACATCCACCTGGCCCGTCATGGGTACAGACTCTGGAATATCGCCCTCGGCTGCCACTACGCCGACCTCAGGGACCTCCACGGGCTTGTCCTTAATCGGCTCCGTGAAAGTTTCCTTCTAGAGCAAAGCCAATGACTCTGAAGAGCCTCAAGTCTCATACTCAAAGAAAGCAGGAGAAAAGACACCTTCCGGGTCAGTTGTTTATCAGCTGCAGTCTTCCCCTTGGTCCTTACGACTCGGGATACCTCTGGGGCAGGTTCCTCAAGAAGATCCCTGAGTCTCTCGAACCATGTGGGCCTCGCTTACACAAGCAAAGCAGTGCTAAACAGAAAGTATGGAATGAAACCCTGAAAAGAAAATATTGAGGCTTACCCGTAAGGGAGATCCAAAGGGTGGGGCACTCGGTTCCAATAAAGGCTATCGGGGGGGTCCACCCTGCAGAGGCACATCTATTCTTGTTCTCTTAACAAAATGAGGGCCTACCCCTGAAGAAACCTGACACTTTCGCGGGTTACTCGGGAGTACTTCCTCCCCTCTCCCCTCTCGCGATGACCTGGAGCCATCGATGGATATGCTCTCCGATAATACAGCTCCTGGAGACCCTTTGAAGCCAATCGAGGATTCTCAAACTTCGTCCCCTCGAGCAAACTTTTCTCTCGATCGTACTCCGGTGAGAAGTTGTTCGTAATGCAGTAGAATTTTACAGCGGAATACAAGCTATGAGTCTCCTCATGCATCAAGGGGATCGTAAATTTTTCTCCAGTACCACCGGTATTATAATAACACCATGCCTTGGCGCCATCCAGTAGACTTCCTTTATAACCAAGACAACAGCTTGGATTGTCCATCATGGTCTGGCTATAACCTAACTGGCGGGCGAATCGGCTCGACAAATAAGGCTCCAAGTACACCCGATTCTGGTTTCGATACACCAAATGGGTAGGACGGATGGACTGCAACCAATGGAAGGCACCGAAAGTTAGATCACTATCCACTAACTCATCATCTGCAAGAAAACCCTTCTATGTAGGTGAAACCTTGTTGAAAGCATAGCCGTCTAAACGGCCCAACATCCACCTACAAATGGGGACATCCTAATGGAACCATTTCGCACAATGATAGTTACGTAGTGTCGTATCCCCTTCCTCATAACCCTCAAGTGTTGGGGACTATCAAACTAGGGCGGCGGTATAAAAGCAACCAACCCATCAAGTAGTGGTAAAGGAGTCCAACCCAAGGAAACTCAACGTTCCCCCCGCGGCACTCTATTATCCTATTGGATAACTTCCGTAAACTGCGGATGATGTCACATACCATAGCCAGCAGTAGAGCCAAGGAATGTTTGAAGGCCAGCCTCACAGCGAGCAGAATAAGTTCCTGACTAATCTGTCCCGTAGGCCCAGAACCTTCTAAAACCACGACCTTCCGCAACCATATCATCAGAAAAGCGGCTAAGGTTGATTTCGGACTTAAAGACGTTAGATTCTGAAAGAAGTAGTGGCGAACAATAGAGGTAGGCTTTCCCTTGGCATCTACTGAGGGAGCAGAGACCCCCGCTTCGGCCATCAAATCGTCCACGTCGTCAGCAGTATATGCCCGACGTACGGTAAAATGAACCTTTTCTGGCATCGATGGATGCTTTGTGAAGGTATAATCCATCCAAGCCTTGATGCATGGAGGATCCTTCGTCCCATCCAGGCGCGTGCATACTTGGTGGTGGAAAAGCAATTCTTTATACACAGCTATCATCTCGGGACATTTGTTCTCCAGCACTAGAAACTTCTCCTTGCAAGGGGTATATTCCTCATATGGCACGTCCCCCCACGGCAACTTTGAAATGGTACACATCTCATGGAGGGCTAAACCTATCTCTAGGGCTGAAATTCGAACGAACGAGCTCGAACAATGAGTGTTCAAGTTTGGTTTGACTTAACTATTGAACGAGTTTGATTCGAGTAAAAATTGGATCGAGCCGAACACGAGCCGAATGCAAACGGTTTGAATCGTTTTATAGCCTTGTAGTGAGTATTTATAGGATATGTTGTATAGACTATCACACTGTTTCTCTCAAGTTTTAAAGACTTTTTTATTGAATTAATTATGCTCTTTACATCATAAATTTACCATCATATAAAGAACAAAAAATGAGTAAATTTCTAAGATAAAATGTATTTCTATCAATTAAAAAAGGCATAACATATAGAAAAAGTCATAATATGAGAAATCGAGCCGAGCTCGAGCCTGTTTGCGAACAAGATCGAGTCGAACAACCTATGGTCGAACTCGGTATCGATTAGTCCACGAACGAGCATAAACCGAACTTGGATCGAGCCGAACACGAGCCGAATACGAACGGTTTGAATTGTTTTACAGCCCTACCCATCTCTCCACAAGGGGTAAAGAAAGTCCCGGTATGGTGATTAAATAGTTCCAACAAAGCTATGAACAGAGGTCGATTGATCTCTATACCATGCTCGGTGACCTTGATGGCACGATGCAGACCCATACCTAGCAAGTCTTTCTTGAACCTGCCCACCAACCATTGGGTTAGTTAGCACCATTCCACCTTAGGATAAATCCAAACTTCGACTCGGAATATATCCTTCAGATATGTATAGCCTGTGGCCAAAAGCCTATTAGCGAAAAGAGAGGCTCGAAATGGATGCCCCTCCATGGTAAAGTCAACGAGCAGACGACCAGAGAGTAACACCCGCAGCATACAGGATGGACCATCATAAACACTCTTAAAAGAATTCCTCTGATTAAAATACCCTTCCACTTGGATATGGCCGGTTATTAACCCCCTCGTTTTGGGGTCATATTCCATTTCATAAGGCGCTTCTCGGCTAAGCAGAAGAAACCTAAGAGCGAGATGTGTCGGTTGATCGACGAAACGTACAAAGAGAGACCATCATTCTCAAAGTACCAATTTTTGTTTTATCTCTAGAAGCTTGGTATGTTCCGAGACCAGCTGATCACCAAAGAGAAACGAAGGTTTCAACATCGTGACGGGCTCAGAAGGGAGAGACAACTTGCCTGGATCTATCATAAGGTATGTAACACCCAATTTTTCCAAATGAGGGTAATTTTGAACTTTTGTATTTTAATTTATTTAATTATGGTATTTAAGATTTTTTATGATTTTTATTGATTTTTAATCATTTTAAAACTATTTTGAATCATGACTTATGTTTTGATGTTTCTCTAGTGTAGCCCTAGAGACTACTTGACCAGGAAACTAACCATGACCTTGGTGCCTAACCATGTGAGTAGAGTTTCCATCTAGTAAATTTTAGCCTAGAGGATACTTTGGTAATTTTGGGATTTATTTAATTTAATAGGATTTGTTAGAACTATTTGGAAGTATGTGAGTAATTGCTTGGTATGTGATGTGATTAGTCTAACCTAGAAGGACCTACCCTAATAGATTGGACTAACCTAGATTAGCCTTGGTTAAGTTGATGGTCATGTTAGCATTGACTAAGGTTGGTTAGCCATGATTTATGACTTGACTAGTCATGACTAGGATTAGTCATATGTCTTGAGTTAGTATAGCTAAAACCTAGAATCCATATGGACCATAGATCCTTAGTGGGAGGTTTAGAGCCATAGATTGGGCACTAAACCCTAGGATGACCAGCCATGTAGTAGTTTTTCCCCTATATAAACCTTCATGTTGAACTCTTGCCTCTTTTTATCATTCTTGCAAGTCTTGAAGAAAGAGAGGTATAGACTCCTTCCCCAATCCATAGTTCATCCATTTTTGATCCTTTTTAGCTCTAATCTTTTGCAATAGCACCTAACCAATCCCTACTTGCTGTTCTTGTGGAGCAAACCCAGCTTAGGAGCAATTTGGGAGCCTACATTGCTAGAGAACCTCTCAGCTTTGGATATTCTGGAGGCTGAAAAACTTACTCAGGTTTAACCCTAAAACCCTATTGAAACTCTAGATTTTATTGTATATTCATGTAACCCTAGGTGTCCACCTCGACCTGACCAAGTTTGGTGCCTTATTGTGTCGAATACGTGTCCGTATCGGACACGTATCAGTCGTGACTGCAAGTGTTGGTGGAATGCTGGAATGAATTCATTTCTTGCTATTTTTGAATTCTATTTGAATAGAAATCTTGGTTTTAATATTGCTTAATGATTTCTTAGTCTCTGAGGTGATTTTCGTGTCCCTTTGTGTCGTATTTTGGTGTTGGACACGGCCTGTGCACAGCCCACAATTTTTTCCCTGCCACTCGAACCTTACTGTGGCCACGACACGGGGTCTTTTGATCCAAAATTTTGTGTGGGTAGAGGGGCATTGACTGACTCCCTGCTCCCAAAGTTTGGGAGTGTCTCGTGGTCTGTGCGCAGAGAAATCGGGGCCGCACTGGCCGCGCGCTGTCGCGCACAGGCGACTAAACACATGCACAGACACGTACGAACACGTGTCCGTATCCTCTGTAGACACATCGTGGATACATATCAGGCTGTCCCATATTTAGCCCTACCATAGGCGAACACGTGGGTGTGTGCACGTGACACGAAGTGTCGTGTGTCGTGTCCTATACTCGAGTGCATGCGTGCACGACACTGTGTGACACTGGGTGCACCCCACGTGTTTGCAACATGTTGGACACGTCTGTGTCATAGTTTTTGGACACGAAACAACTCACATGACACGTGTACATATGCTACACTAGTTATCAACCTATTGTTTGTAATCTTAATGATTAATTAGGTCGAATTCATGAAATCCCAATTTTTTCCTGATACTTCACTGATACACATGTGCTGTTCTTCATTCCTAAGTTTTGATTCCTATTCTAAACTAATTTCTTAATGTTTAATGGCCATTTTAATTCATGAACATGTGTGAATGCATCACTATAATGTTGTTTACTGATTCATGTTAAGTTTTAAGGTTCAAATTGGATTTTCGATGTGGGGTTGAGCCATGAGTAGTGTTGACTGATACCTGTTCAGTATCCAGTGTTTAACTCTCTGTTTTATTAATTCGATTCATGTTTACATGTCATTATTCCAGATTTTTTTTTTAGGCTGAGAACAATTCATTCACACCACATCATGCTACATCAAAAACCTGAGATTACATTGGACTGTTTTACTGTGTGATTATAGGACTGTTTGGAGCTAATGTTTTGGATTTTTATGTCCATAGGAAATCTGAAATTTTGGGACTGTTAAATGGTGTATTGATGTGGGGATTTGTTTCATGAAAACAGTTTACAGAATTCCTGAGAATGTGTAAACCTGAGATTAGTTGTAGTATTGAACTGAAATAGGAATAGGATTAATGCTTTGGTTTATTAACTATCAATCAACTTCACAAACCTGAGTTTGATCCCTTCCTTAAATGAATACCTGAAATGACTCCCTTCCCTTTTAATACTAGCTTCATGAATGATAATCTGGAAATTTGTATAGACTGAACTGTTGTTTCCCTTTTCATTTACCATCCTGTTTCAGTCCAGTGCACCCACACACCCACACACACATATCACAAATGCCCACACATATACACTGTTGTAAACTGAAATATTTATTACTGTTTAAACTGAATTGTGGACCTTTAAACTGTTTTAAGGTTTATTTTCAAACTGGAATCATATGTGGACTAATTTGGGTTGAATGTTAGTTGTAAATGCAATATGGTTCAATAGCTCACTGTTTTCACTCTTGAAGCCACACACACACATGTCTTCAATACTCACCCCACTGTTCTTACAGTCCCACACACACACACAATAGCCTATAGCCCATGTACCCCTGTCACACACACATGACCACACATGTTCACTCTTGCCTCACATGTTTTACTAACACTCTCTCTCTCACTTGTGACACATATACACATTCCTTAACTAGTTTTCCTGTCACACACATTCACTCACACACTCTCATGCATGCCTACACTCACCATGCCACACATGACACTTTAAACACACTCTATTACACTATACCACACACACATGCTAGATGCATGCCTACACTCTATGGCATTCATATCCACACACACACATAATTGTATATGTTCCCCTCACTCTATATGCATATATAAATATTAACTATATTCTTGAAAATAATGATATGGTATATATATGTGTATGATTATTTATATTTAGTATATAAATATAATCTATGAAATATGTGTGATGCAGGCTATATGGCATATAGCCTGTGGCATGTGGAGTGTGCACACTTGAGTTTAGTGTATTGATGGACTAGTGTGACTTTTGTATGGTATGTGAGTGCTAGCCTAGGCTTGGTTAGGCCTAGTGAGACTTATTAGACTTGTTTGGGTTGAGTTTGACCTTATTGACCTAGTTTGACTTAATTAGACTAGAATTGACCTAGTTTGACTGTTAGGGTTGACTAAAGTTGACCAAAGGTTGACTTTAGCCTAAATTGACCCCAAACTTTATATAGATGCATTGTAGCAGTCTATTCCTTATTTTAGACTTGTTGTGACTTGTACTGTTCTATAGGAGACAGATACCACTCCTCGGACAGTATATTCTCTTCAGACACTCAGGCTATCAGGCGAGTACATTCTCTGACCGTTTCATACCTGTATGGATTTATATTCTTGCTCTAGATTACTGTACTTGATGCTGACACGATCATTATCACGGATTGGTACTATATGAATCTTCTTCAGAGATGTTATCTCCTTGTATTCACTAAATATATATTATGATGTGCGTTTCACTTACATATTGTATTTATTGAATACCCTTATCATTGTACACTCATTGTGCATATTGTACTCTCAATATCACATTGAGCTATTGTACAAGCCATTGTACAAGCCATTGTACAAGCCATTGTACAACCCATTATATAAGGTAACGTAACTGAATTGGATCCTTGTGTATTGATTGGGAAGGGGGAGTAGAATTGGTTATGTGATCAAACCTATTGTATAAGAAATTGTATATGTCCATTGTACACTCACGTACAAAGGAGTCCTATTTTATAACCTAACCCGTTTACATAACCATATTGTACTCTAAATCATAGTAGGCTTACAGTTTTTACTTATCATATTTAGATATTTCCTGTTATCAAATCTCTACTGTTTTTCATATACTTCTTTCTTTCAGTGTTTCATGTACTTTACTCTATTGCATGCTTTATATTTCCTAACTCGATATGAACTGCGTGAGATGTTTTGTGCTCGCTCCCATCCTGACTGGACCTGTTGAAAATATTACAGAGGATGAGGAGGAGGCCTGCGTAGACACCTACTATGGGGCAGCTGTAGATGCCATGTGTGATCCGGATTTCCAGCCTGATCTACTAGCTTAGAGACTGAGGCTCCTTAGTCTAGGTTTTACTATTTCTGTCTTCTGAGATTTTGATTGTATATATTCTTTCATTTCAGTATTAGAGTCTTGTTTTGAACTGGATGTTCTGATTTGTTATGTCAGTAGACACTTAGACTCTCTGGTTGTACTTACGTGGTTTTCTTTCTTTCCAGTATTTATCTATCTTCCTAGCTTATCATTCTGCTCTAGATGTGATTGAGACTGTATTTTGCTATGTCACCTCCATTCGGAGTGTATATACTGTACAGGTACCTTTATATTGTTAGATGATTGACCTAGGACAGCGTTCTACCGCCGATACTGCGGCGTAGGCTGGGCGTTGTTACGTTCTCGTACCCTCACAGTGGGTGCGGGTCGTGACAAGGTAGAAGTATATGGGCTATTGATCTCGTATCATGGCTAGTCGCCCTTTTGGTTGACCTTGGGAAATCAGCTGCCTGACTGAAGTGGTGAGCGTCTCGTTAATGTTTATGCCCAAGACAGAGACCATCGCGTTCAAAAGGATATCCCCAAAAAGAGACATGGACATAGGAACTGCACATAAACAAAGTGTGTCAGAAAGACACAAAATATTTTCTGCAGAAACAGAGAGCAAAAGCACTTCGCCGAGGTAGAAAAGCATCCGCACACTCACTACGTGAACATCCACACAGGTACCATCAAAGTGTACCACGCGTTAGCCAACAAGCATCCGTGCAGGTACCTTGTAGAAAGAACTGTACAGGGTGAATGAAAGCACGTCTACGATAAACTTTAGCACATTGATAGTCGTTACTTTGTAAAAAGTAACAACTATGTGCGTCAGTTAATAAAGCTTCAGCACATCTTCAGAACACCACTCCGAAGAATGGCGCCCATGCGCATCAGCAAGAAAAAGCATCAACAATCAATATATCTTCAAGACGACGCTCCTAAGAGTCGACGCTCATATGCATCAGCGAACCAAGAAATCAATGACAGTCATACACCTGCTAACAATGGGTGGCTGCACGTCTCCGTGCATTGAGACTCCTACAATAGGAGCTTGCTCAGCGACGATGGCTTCGGAAGCCAACTGCTTCCCTTTGGCCTGCCGAGTACTCGTCGTGGCCTCTCCAACTTGCCTTACCGACGATGCTCTAGTCTGCCTCACACTCACTGCAGTCGGTCTGGGGCTAGCCACTGCCCTACTGGCCTTCTTGGAGCTCGCCGCAGGATTGGGGTTCTTGATTTCTTGGGAGCCATGGTGGGAAAAATAAGGTTTGAAGGAAGAAGAAGACTCTAACGAAAAGCTTCTATTGGAGGAAGAAAGAAAGAAAATTTTCTCTCTCCAAACAGACCCTACTTATAGGGCACGGCCACGTCAATAAAAGAAGACAAAATACTTCGTGAACGAGGAGACTCTTCGGACGACGTGGGAATTAATAGTAAAGATCATGATGAATGTTCCCTAGAAATGATGAGTTGTGATCAACTTTTAATGAAGCGATGGCTCAAAGCATTTAATGTCGAAGGCTAACCGTGACGACAGCCTGTCAGTAAGCATGCTGGGCATTCGCTTGCAAAGGACACGTGTCATGCTTCTGTTCAAAGTAATCCAAGCTTGGATCAAGTTTGAAACACTTTGAAGGGGGTCTTGTAGAAGCATAAAAAAATACAGACATATGAAAAAGCACAGGTGACAATACTTGCTACACATGACTTCACAAACGCGCAGGTACCCTAAAAGCACAGACAACAGGCAAAAGCCACATTGAGACGTACAAAGAGGGTACAGAAAGAGTTCTTTATTAAAATTATGTTTACAAGGATCTATTACAGATTCTTCATGATTACATATAAAGACTAGAAATACCTAAATTCTACAAGTAGGAAATCTTCTTCGCAAGCACGCACCTCCCCAAACGTGCAGCCTATCAAGAGCGAATCACTTCCTCGTCAGAGCAAACCACTTCCTAGCCAGACGCGGAGGAACTCCAATATGGCTAATGAAGTAGCCATTGGCCCGAGCCAGAATGCAGCTCCTACTCGCCATACTACAGCGGCTCTTGAGCAGGGCAGAGTACAACTTGTGGCTCTTCGAATTGGCAATCAATCTAAACCCGAAAGCTTGGATCTCGAAGACCTCCAAGATGTTGTTCAGGTTCGAACTCCTTATGTCAAATGCTCAAGTGCATCTCAAAACTTAGCAGCAGTTCTTCTACAAGGACATAGCTTCTTTGAATAAAGGGATCCACAACCAACGGTCGTTGGCCTTAGCACAATGAATCACATTAATAGGTTCATTTGACTGAATTCTATACCATAAACTTCTTGAATTCTCCAAATGACGGTAGCAATTAAAGAAGAGAATGACTGAATCATCCGTTAAAATAGCAGTCATTAAATCGCTTTTATGAATTCGACAAAAAACTAGCTCCTTCGATTCAGAAGCACAGCCACTTCAGTTCGACACAGAAGCACAGCCACTTCAGTTCGACTCAGAAGCGCAGCCACTTCAGCATTACTCAGAAGCGCAGTCACTTCGGTTCGACTCAGAAGCACAGCTCCCTCGCTTCAACCCAGAAGCGTAGCTTCTTCTATCCCACCCAGAAGCGCAGCCTATTCAATGGCTTCTTCAGCAGACACTTTGTTGTCTTAAGCACAGTCTCATTGTTGCCCAAAAGTACAGTGACTCTGTCGTCTTTGAAACACAGTCTCCTTGTCGCTCTAAATCACAGTGACTCTGTCATCATCGAACTACAGTCTACTCGTCGCCCCAAATCACAGTAACTCCATCTGTAACACCCAGTTTCTAAAATAAGGGTAATTTTGAAATTTTGTATTTTAATTTATTTAATTATGATATTTAAATAATAATACATTTTTTGGTAATTTTTAATCATTTTAAAACTATTTAAAATTATGACTTGTGATTTTAGTATTTGCTAGTGAAACCGTAGAGACTGTCTACCCTAGAACCTAGCCATGTGATTAAGGTACTTCATTATTTTAGCTTGAGGGTATTTTGTCTTGGCCCATTGGTCATATGGTCCACCTGATTTTAATAATTGATCAAACTCTGTCTGGATATACGAAGCTAGTCGGGACATCTAGGATTCTTGGACATGATCAAGATTGGCTATTCACTCCATTCAAGACCGAAGATCTGTTTGCCTACTCGAGTCTGTAATTCCTTATGCAATGTATTTTTCATTTTATTTGAGTCTAGGAATATGTTGTACACCGAGTCGTACTGGCAAATAGGCTACCCTCAAATGAGTTCAAAATGTTTTTAAAATGACCTCTCAAAAAGGTTTACAAAAAGGTTTTCAAAAAGGTTTTCAAAAATCACCAAAAGCTTTTTCAAAAAACCCTAACTAAACCCTGACTTAACCCTGACAGAACTCGGACCGGGTTCGGTCAGAGTTCGGCCAGAGTTCGGTTGGTGGCCGTTGTGATTTTGAATCTTTGGAACTTGGTCCTCCTGCAGTTGCAGATTTGACCGAGATTTGCTCAAAGAGTTCTGCCCGAATTCTGCCCGAATTCTGACAGAAGTCTGCCTTTGGAATTCCTATAAATAGAGAAGGATTTCGATTATTTCAATTCACTCATTCACTTTCAATCTTCTCTCTATCTAAAGCTTTCAGTCTTCCAAAGAGTTTTCTAGAGCTTTCAATTTCAGATCCCAAGCCAGTTACAATCCTCTAGTCAATTTGCCAGTGCGGTACGGTCTAGAAGTTTCTGAGAGATTGTAATCAGAAGGCTTGATTGAAGAATACCTCTTCACATTTGAAGTTGGATGAGTTCTTTGTATCAAAGCTCGCGTTGTAGAAGTTGCAAGGACTTCGTAAGAAAACTTGCAGTTTTTCTAATAGTGGATTCAACTGGTAGCAAGAGTTCTATCGACTGGATTAGTCCTCAACAGAGGGATACCAGTATACATCGCTGTCTTTGCGTTTGCTCTCTTAACTTTGTCTTTACATTATTTCAGTTGTGATTAATATTCTGTGAATGTGCTGCTAACATTTTTAATTAGCATTTTTTCGCTGCCAACTCTATTCACCCCCCTCTAGAGTATTACGCTTTACTATTTCGTTCCTACAATTGGTATCAGAGCGGGTGTTACAGGTAAAGCAAAGGTAACAGTGTAATTATTTATTCTTTTTAATTAACTGTTATATAGATCACAGCACAACACATGGCAACTATGAAATTCACAAGTGAAGGCCAGGCCACAAACAGACCCCCACTGTTTGATGGTACGAATTATACATATTGGAAAACACGGGTGAGTTTCTTCTTGAAATCTCTTGACTTTGATTTATGGTCCATTGTTCTTGATGGCTATCAGAAGCCACCTCGTATAAATGTTGATGGAGTTTTAGTTGAAAAACCCCATAGCAGATATACAGAGGAAGAAAAGAAAAGGGCCAGTCTTGACGCACGTGCCATTAATGCTCTTTTTTGTGCTTTAGACAGAACTGAATTTAACAGGGTGTCTATCTGCACAACGGCTAATGAAGTATGGAAGCTACTCGAAGTCACACATGAAGGCACGACTCAAGTCAAGGAATCTAAAGTCAGCAGACTTACTCAAGAGTACGAGGCGTTCAAAATGAAGTCCAACGAAACAGTTACACAAATGTTCGAGAGGTTCTTGGATATTGTAAATCCTTTGTCTTCCCTAGGCAAAGATTACAGTAACCATGAAAAGATTTGCAAACTCCTGCGAGCTCTCACCAAGAACTTGATTCCAAAGGCTACTGCAATCATTGAAGGGAACGACCTCACAACTATGTCCCTCGAAGTACTCAAGGGTAAGCTACTCACTCATGAACTGGAGCTACAAGATTTTGAAGAGCCTGCACCAAAGGAGAAGACTATCGCCCTCAAGGCTCAGAACAGAAAAGCTGCTGAAGATGACTCAGACAGCAGTGGATCTGACGCTGAAGATCAAGCACTCCTAGCAAGGAAGTTTAAAAGATTCATGAGACATGAGAAGAGAGTCAAAGAAAACAACAGCAACAACTGGTACCAAGAAGATGCTGTCTGCTATGGTTGTAAGAAGAAGGGACACATGAAGAAGGATTGTCCCACAAACTCATCATCAAGCAAGAAGAGCAACAGGTATGAAAAAGGGAACCTGAAGAGATCAACATCACGGAAGTATGCCAACACCAGCATATGGCATGAAAGTGAAGCCAGCGACTCAGAAGACGAACAATCAGAAGACGCTGCAAATGTATGCTTTATGGCATCCGATCAGGTACCTACTGAACCTGTAGTTGATACTTATGATGACTTCACCTTTGAGCAATTAGGAGATGCCTTCAGTGACCTGATGACTGATTACAGGAAACTGCGTAGTAAGTATCAGACCTCTAAGAAGGTACTCAAAGAGTACAAAGGTAAAATAGGTAGACTTACTGACCTACTAGCTGAGGTTAGAAATAATGTTAGTGAGTCTGGTGAGCTTTCTTCAATAAAGCTCTTATTACACGAGACTACCAAGTCATCTGAAGAGAAAGACAAAATTATTGACCAACTCAAGAAAGAACTTTCTATAGAGAAGAAAAGTCTTCGATGTGCACAAATCAGAATGGAATCACTCACTTCTGATTATACTAAGTTGTATGACACTTCCAAAAGATTGGAAATTAGGTTAGGAAAACAGCCTGAGCCTGCTGCTTCCTACCCAAACACGTGTCACTTACCGAGAAATCGGAACATTCCCAAGCCAAACACTGTCAGACCTAACCCTATAAAACCTTTACCCCAAAAGGTTAAGCCCAAACAGGATTATAGGTATGCTTTCTTCTATACTAGAAAATCCAAACCTACCAACCATGTACACCACTCAGCTTTCAACACTAGACATGCACAATATCATTATTGTGGCCTCATTGGTCATATTTCATCTGCATGTAGAATAAGAAAGCTTGATGATTTAAATGTTTATGCTTGGATACCTAAAGCTAACAATTCAGGACCCTACAAGAAATGGGTACCAAAAGTTTCATCTGCAAACTGTTTTGTAGGTGGAACACCCTTCACATACTAGAAGCAAATGGATCCTCGACAGCGGTTGCTCACGACATCAATGTTTTAAAAACCGGACCGGACCGGCCGGTTCAACCGGTTCACCCGTGAACCGGTCAATTTTCCGGTCCGGTTCAGTATTGACCCGGTTTTGTCTGAAAGTTAGTATTTTTGTAAAAAATTAATGGCCATAAGGGATTAATTTGGACCACTTAAGTTAACCCAGTGGTTGAACCACTGGTTGAACCAACTGGTTGGACCAATTTGACCCGACCCAGTGCCTTGGCCGGGTCAACCACCGGTCCGGTTTTTAAAACATTGCACGGCATATGACCGGTGACGCTACCCTATTTGCAACACTGTCGAAGAAAAAGAAGGAAGGCTATGTCTCCTTCGGTAATAACTTGAAAGGGTATATTATTGGTATCGGTGATGTTGGTAAGTCTCCATATCCTGTGATTAAGGATGTCTGTCTGGTTATCGAGTTGAAACATAACCTACTCAGCATAAGTCACCTAGCTGATCATGGTTATGGAATCAACTTTGGCAAAGACAAATGTACTATAGTTGATAGCTCAACTGGTAGTACTATCTTTGAAGGTATCAGGAAAGACAATATATATGTTTTCTATTTGTTAGAAGAAACTAACATTTCAGGTAGATGCTTAATGGCCAAAAGTGATGAGAGCCATCTGTGGCATATAAGACTCGGTCACGCTAATATGGATACAATATCAAGATTATCCACAAAGAAGCTAGTACGCGGTTTACCGGACATTACATTCAAGAAGGATTCGGTATGCAGCCAATGTGAAAGAAACAAAGCTACCAGATCCACATTCAAGTCAGTAAACGCAGTATGTACTACTAGACCTCTACAATTGCTTCATATGGACTTATTTGGTCCTAGCAGAGTTGCTAGCTTCGGAGGTAAACTTTATGCTTTTGTAATTGTAGATGATTTCTCTAGATACACGTAGGTATATTTCTTGACACGTAAGAATGATGCATTATCCGAATTTGTCGCCTTTTGCAAGAAAGTTCAGAATGAAAAAGGTTACATGATCACTCGCATTAGAAGCGATCATGGTGGCGAATTCGAGAATGCTAATTTTGAGCAATTTTGTGACACACACGGTTTTATACATGAGTTCTCCTGCCCTAGGACTCTACAACAAAATAGAGTTGTGGAACGTAAGAACAGAACTCTAACCGAAATGGCCAGAGTAATGTTAAACCAGTTTAGTCTACCCAAATATTTCTGGGCTGAAGCTGTCAATACAGCTTGCTTTGTTCTCAATAGAGTTCTAATTCGACCCAAATCGAAGAAGACTCCATTTGAGTTATGGTTTGATAGAATTCCTTCAGTTTCATACTTTAGAATTTTTGGTTGTAAATGTTTTATTCTTAATACAAAAGACAATTTGGAAAAATTTGATGAAAAGGCCGATGAAGGTATATTTTTAGGTTATGCGGCCAAGAGCAAAGGATACAGAGTCTTCAACAAACGTACCATGATCATCGAAGAGTCAATTAATGTCACTTTTGATGAATTGAATCAAATGATAATTGATGACAATGACGAAGATACATCTGTACCAAGCTCAACTCCAGCTAATTCTCAACCAAGCTCTGCACTAGCTGAACCTCCTAGAGAAGATCCAGGAACCAGCTACCTTCAGAATCAAGCGAAAAGGTTGAAATTTACAGCTAATCATCCAAAGGATTTGGTAATTGGTGATATTACCAAGGGAGTAAGTACTCGTACATCCTGTAGAGATATTGTTTCTAGTGTTGCATTTATTTCACAGCTAGAACCCAAAACTATTGATGAAGCATGTAGTGATAGTTTTTGGATAGATGCTATGCAAGAGGAATTAAACCAATTTGAACGGAATCAAGTTTGGGAACTTGTTCCCAGGCCTGTTGATCATCCGGTCATTAGCACCCGTTGGGTATTCCGAAACAAACTGAATGAGAATGGTTTAGTGACTCGTAATAAGGCTCGACTCGTAGCTCAAGGATACAATCAAGAAGAAGGTATCGACTACGATGAGACTTATGCCCCAGTTGCGAGATTAGAATCCATTCGCATGTTATGTGCATTTGCATGTTTTCATGATTTCAAACTTTTTCAAATGGATGTGAAGAGTGCTTTTTTAAATGGCTTTATAAAAGAAGAAGTTTTTGTAGCACAACCTCCAGGTTTTACGGATTTCAAAAACCCAGATCATGTTTTCAAGTTGAAAAAAGTCTTATACGGTTTAAAACAAGCACCTCGTGCATGGTATGATCGTTTAAGTTCTTTTCTACTTGACAACGGTTTTTCAAAAGGCAAGGTTGACACTACACTATTTATTAAATCTTTTAATGGCAAGCTGCTTTTAATTCAAATCTATGTTGATGATATTATATTTGGATCCACTGATGAATCTCTGTGTCAAGAATTTTCTAAGTGTATGCAGAATGAGTTTGAAATGAGCATGATGGGAGAGCTGAAATTCATTCTCGGATTGCAAATCAAACAAACTGATAATGGGACATTCATAAATCAAGCCAAGTACACAAAAGACTTACTAAAGAAGTTCGATCTGGACAATATCAAACCTATTGGCACTCCAATGGCAACTTCAACAAAGCTTGATTCAGATGAACAAGGCAAGCCAGTCGACACACGTAAGTATCGAGGTATGATTGGTAGTTTACTTTATTTAACTGCTAGTCGTCCAGATATAATATTTAGTGTTTGCCTGTGTGCACGTTTTTAAGCTAACCCAAAGAAATCACATCTGTCCGCAGTTAAGCGTATCTTTCGATACCTTAAAGGCACTTCTTCTGTTGGCTTGTGGTATCCCAAAACTAAGTCCTTTGACCTTATTGGTTATTCGGATGCAGATTTTGCTGGATGCAAAGTTGATAGAAAAAGTACAAGTGGCACATGTCATTTCTTAGGCAAAGCTTTAGTCTCTTGGTTTAGTATAAAGCAAAATTCTGTAGCCCTATCAACAACAGAGGCTGAGTACATTGCCGCAGGACGTTGTTGTGCTCAGATTTTGTGGATGAAACAAACCCTAGAAGACTATGATTTATTTTACACACATATTTCCATTTTCTGTGATAACACAAGCACTATTAATTTGACTAAGAATCCAGTATGTCACTCTCGTACTAAACATATCGAGATTCGACATCACTTTCTTAGAGATCATCATCAAATGGAGATATAAACCTTGTGTACATAGATACTGAAAATCAACTAGCTGACATCTTCACTAAACCTCTAGCGAAAGATCGTTTCAATTATTTACGTCGAGAATTAGGAATTTTGGACGTCAATAATATTAATTGATTTTATTTTATGATTATATATCATTATGCAAAAACTGTGTTAGAGACAAGCCAATAAAGAGTCTGTCTGTCACCACAACTACGGTTGAAGCGAAGCGGTACTTAAGAGTTCCCCGGTGAACCTCCGCCAGCTGGGACAGTACTCCTACAGCTAATCTGAGACAGTCGCTGTGTAACGACATTTAATTCATAAAATAATATTAATTATGTTAATTGAAAGCTAAAATAACTAATCTTTGAATTAAATATTTGAAATGAGACAATAAAAAAGAATGGCAAAAATCAACTTTATAGAACCCTAGGCGAATTCGGCCAGAACTCTGACCGAATTCGGCCCGAGTTCGGTTGAGGGTGTCTAGTTATATATACAGAACCCGAGCAGCCCTTCTTCTTCATTACTTCCAAACTATTTCAAACAGGAGTAGCAGCCGACCCGAGCATCAAAACCCTAGTTCTTCACCACCCTATTCCATCCAATCCAAGTGGTGAAATCTCTCCAAAATTTGGAATTGTGCGGCGATCGTCGTTCTCTACGACATATCTTGATTTCGTGAGGTATAACTCCATCTCTCTCCACCTTTCAATTAGTGCATTTTTATTCCAATTTGCACATATGGCACCTAAATTCAATCCATCTAAGAGGAAGAAGACGACCCCTAGTGAGGAAGGGTCATCTTCGCATCCACATACGGATTCACTCTTTTCGCCGGTCCAAACTAGCGACGGTGCGTTCGATGGGTTTTTCTTTCAAACCCTCGACCAAGCCCTACTGTGGTATGGTGATTTTTCTATGCGATCCATATGCACAGGTGCTCCAGTCAAATGGACTGTATTTCCTGATCATCGTCATTTATTTGAGGCATTAAGGTTACACTTATTTGTTAAAATCTGCTTCCCTATAGCAACTAATGCCATTAGATTATTCTATTGCAATCTCATATTAGACACTTTCGATGTGACCACACGTGTTGGAGGTATTGATATCAATTTCGATGATAGCCTCTTAGCGGAGATCCTTGGTATCCATAACGAAGGTGAACCGCTAGTCGATATCACTGATTTTGATTTCCCCGAAGGCATGACACTCGTAAGTTTCAAAGCAGAACTCTGTGCACCTGATAGAGTACGCTCTGGAAAGTTCAAGGCTAACAACCTGAACTTGTTTAACTATGAATTGCATCACATCATCTATTCCACTATCCTTCCTAAATCCACTTCAAAGGATGATGTGACTTCTCTTGAGCTGTCCGCCATGTACCACATTCTTAAGGGGATTCTATTTTCTGCCCCTAAGACCATGATTCAGATGATGGGACGTTGTCGTACAAGAGATAGAAATCTCTCTTACGCGATGATTCTCCCACGCATCTTTCAGCTTTTCGATATCGATCTGTCGACTTGTACTCAGGACCCTGAGCCCAAGTTTCTTCAGTTATCTCGTCGTAGCATGACTGCTACAGCTCCACCTACTGCTCCTCCTACTGCACCTCCTCCACCACCTCATCAGTATGCCATGACATTTGAGGGCATACATCAGCATTTATCTGCTTTGCACGTCTCGATGACGGACATGGCTCGCGAGCGTGAGTTCCGCGACGTCACCCGTTATCAGGCGATGGCAAACTCCTTGGCTGATCTTTGTTTCGCTCAGACTGGTCATTCAGTCGGTTCTATCCCTCGAGATCCAGCTTTTTCGGGTTACCGCTGTGAGGATGAGGCTGTCCATGCCTACTTCCAGCCAGGTAATGCCTATGATTGGTATCGTGCACCTCGTGACTACGTTGGTGAGTTCTATGCTGGCACCCCTACTCATCCCTCTGGCGCTGGTACTTCTGGTGCTGGTCCTTCAGGACATGCTGGTCGAGCTGATGTTGGTGATGACGAGGATAGTGATGAGGAGATGTGATTTGATTTTTTAGTGACATTTTATTGTACACTTGGAAATGCTCCAACATTCTAAGTTTTTATCAGTATTTTTTTATTTTTATCAGTACTTTCTAGTTATTATCAGCACTTTGTAGTTTGATTCAGTTCTATTATCATTCATGGACATGTTTATGGTGTTTCAATTATGACATTTCAGTTTATTTCAGCACTTTGTTTTAATTATTACCACTATCTCTTTATACTGCTTCTTCATTACAAACTGCCTGTGAAATAGCATGCCTGAGATTTTTTTTGAAACATTACATGCCTGTTATAATAATCTGTAACAATACATGCTGTAATGTATTTCTCAAATTTTTATGCCTTTTATATGTCTTCTCTCTACTTGTTACTTATGCATTGATTGCGGGGGAGCCTTCTCTTTTGCAATTATTTTGCTAAGTGACAAGGGAGAGAAAATTAAAGATCTAACATTTCTTTTGAGATAATACAGGACATGAACAATTTCTACTTTTTGATATTTTTTGAACAAGCTTAGCTTAATGTTATATCATTCATAGTTTGCCAATTATCAAAATGGGAGAGATTGTTGGCCCATTGGTCATATGCTCCACCTGATTTCAATAATTGATCAAACTCTGTCTGGATATACGAAGCTAGTCGGGACATCTCGGATTCTTGGACATGATCAAGATTGGCTATTCACTCCATTCAAGACCGAAGATCTGTTTGCCTACTCGAGTCTGTAATTCCTTATGCAATGTATTTTTTATTTTATTTGAGTCTAGGAATATGTTGTACACCGATTCGTACTGGCAAATAGGCTACCCTCAAATGAGTTCAAAATGTTTTTAAAATGACCTCTCAAAAAGGTTTATAAAAAGGTTTTCAAAAAGGTTTTCAAAAATTACAAAAAGGTTTTTCAAAAAACCCTAACTAAACCCTGACTTAACCCTGACAGAACTCGGACCGAGTTCGATCAGAGTTCGGCCAGAGTTCGGTTGGTGGCCGTTGTGATTTTGAATCTTTGGAACTTGGTCCTCCTGCAGTTGCGGATTTGACCGAGATTTGCTCAAAGAGTTCTGCCCGAATTCTGACAGAAGTCTGCCTTTGGAATTCCTATAAATAAAGAAGGATTTCGATCATTTTAATTCACTCATTCACTTTCAATCTTCTCTCTATCTAAAGCTTTCAGTCTTCCAAAGAGTTTTCTAGAGCTTTCAATTTCAGATCCCAAGCCAGTTACAATCCTCTAGTCAATTTGCCAGTGCGGTACGGTCTAGAAGTTTCTGAGAGATTGTAATCAGAAGGCTTGATTGAAGAATACCTCTTTACATTTGAAGTTGGACGAGTTCTTCGTATCAAAGCTCGCGTTGTAGAAGTTGCAAGGACTTCGTAAGAAAACTTGCAATTTTTCCAATAGTGGATTCAACTGGTAGAAAGAGTTCTACCGACTGGATTAGTCCTCAACAGAGGGATACCAGTATACATCGCTGTCTTTGAGTTTGCTCTCTTAACTTTGCCTTTACATTATTTCAGTTGTGATTAATATTTTGTGATTGTGTTGCTAACATTTTTAATTAGCATTTTTTCGCTGCCAACTCTATTCACCCCCCTCTAGAGTATTACGCTTTACTATTTCGTTCCTACATTTTGGTCATTTTGAATTAATTGAATTTAATATATATTTATTTGGAATTTAATATAATTAATGTGATGGTGTGATTTTAATATCATTTAATTGATTAAATTGTGTTATGTTTAGCCTAACCTAGATTGACCAATCCCAGATTAGTCATACCTAGGCATAGCTAGCTATGGTAAGTGTTGGTTAGTGTTAGTTAGGAATTATTAGCCTTGGTTAAGTCATGACTAGATAGAATAACTAGGTCACAACTTGGCTAGAATGAAACCTAGGTTTGGGGACCATTGATTTAGCTAGATTGATTAATGGCCATTGATCACCCCAAAACCCTAGCCTTACATACATGGCCGGCCACTAGGGCTACTCCTATAAAATCCCTCCTAAAAATATTGCCTCCTTTTGTCCATCTCTTTATTTCTCAAGAACAAGGTTAGCCTCCATTGAAACTTCTTCATATTTTATTCAATATTAATCCTTTTTCATCCAAACTTCTTCCATGGTATTCTAATTTGAGGTTCCTTACAGTTCATGGAGGTTAACTACGGTTTGGAGACAATTTGGAGCTTTTGGCCATCAAGGAGAACACCCCCCTCCCCCCCATTTGAAACTTTTTCATGCAAATTGCACATATAGGTAAATCTCTATTCCCTCCACCAAATTTCATTTTCTTTGCATGGATAGGAAGCCCTAGGTGTCCCCTAGCTGTAGGTATTGGTTTCGTGTTGACTCGTGTCCATTTCGTGTCCGTATCGGACACGAATCAGTGTTAGGGTGCATGTGTTCGATAAAATGCTTGAGTGAATAAATTCTTCTTATTTTTAAATTCTATTTGAATAGATTTCTAGCCCTTGATGTGTGCTTTCGAACCCCCAAGCTCTGAGCTCATATCGAGCTGTGTCCGTGTCCAAAATGGATACGAACTCACTGCACGAGACATGGCACACATTGCCCTGCTCACGCACCCCTCGTGCTCGATGCACACGCCACGTGGACAGCTGCAATTTGGCGTGAGGAAGGAGGCAGTGACTGCGAGTGCACCCCTCAAGTTTGATACGAAATTGTGTCGTATCGAGGGAGCACGGACACGCGCATTGGGATTACACTGCGCTGTATCAGTCGGGAAATCGCGACTGATACGCTCTATTTACTTAGACATGACACGTCCCCGACCCGATTCAGGATGATGACACCCTAGACCTATCCCTGGCGAACACGTGGACACAAGCACGTGGCCAATGGCTCACCGTGTCGTGTCCACGACCTCATGTTCTGCCTGCACGACACTGTACTGCACGTGGACACATACACTGGGTTTTTCTCTGTTTGGACACTTTGTGTCCAGTTTTCTGGATACGAATGGCCCTCCCAAAAACGTGTACAAATGGGGGACACGTCCATATGCCTGATTGTGTGTTTCCTTAGAATTTTGGTTTTCGAAAGGGGATTCCCTAAATCTCTGATACGCAGTTTTCTTAAATGGAATCCCTGAGTTTAATTTTATTTAAACCTTTTGCTAATGATCAAATTCTATGTTTAAATTCACTTACACATGTATTATTTCACTGTTAATCTTAGTTGCATGATAGGTTGTGATTTGCATGGATATTTAGTTTTCGAAATTGGCATTTAGTTAGATTAAAATGTCAAGTGACTGATGCATGTATCAGGACTTAATATCCTGAACTTTTCATTCTCTGTTTAAACCAAATTCTGGTATTTAAAGTTGACATGTTAGATTCATACATATGTACTAAATACTTCTGGATAGGATTGGCATGATAGATTAGGTTTTGTGATCAAGAAATGGAATTTTGAATGTGGGTTAGGACTGGACTGATACACAGTCCTGAAAATACATTCTGAAACTTCACTCCTATTTTTAAACTGTCATTTCCTTCTTGAAAACTGAGTTGATTTCCTTTTAAAACAAACTTGAATATTGTTGGCAAACGGTTTCAATAGGATGTTAAATTCGAATGGAGGAAATTGCTTATCTAGTTAACTAAAATTCTGAGTTCCTATTTGTGTTCCCTGTTGGTTAGCTTCATGGATGACTGAATGCACACACAAATGTTTGATACAACCACACACCAGTGTTAGCTCACTGGTTCCTAAATTAGTTTCCTTTCCTTATAATCTAAGTATTAATTTCATTTCCTTTAACTGTTTGAAGTTTAGATTTATAATGAATAAATGTGATGGGGTTATTCCTGAGATCGATTTCATTTCTAAATATCCTGAGTTTGATTTTTCACTATAATTGACATTGATTCTTTTCCCTTAAAGCCAATTGAATGATTAGCAAATGACTGATTCAATTTGTGTTGGGAATGTTGAATGATAATTCTTATACTTGTATTGGTTTGTTTTCATGTGAATTCGAAATTGGTGTGATGGTGGATTTGCTTATCTAGTTAACTGTCATATGTTAAGTCAATGAACCTGAAAAATGAGAAATGAATGAATGTATGAACTGAATGTTCCAGTTTATGTGTTTTGTTGAGTTGAGGGTTTGAGAGAAAATCAGAGCTTGGCTTAAAATACAAAACTGGAAGTTGGGGTTTGTTTGTATGTTGTTAGACGTGAGAATGAAAATCTGAAGTTTTACATTACACCCTTCACTCTACATGCCACACACAGCCCCCTCACTTGAACCCCTAAACCTGTGACACTTAACCCTTACATGAGACACACACTTATATATATATATATATGTTTGACACATACACACTCATTGACATAAACCCTCTATTAACCTTGACACTCTAATTCACCTATACACCATATACATATATGACACCATGTCACACTCTAGCTTCACACTGAACACATTACATGCTCACATGTACACACACATAGGTGAGTCCCTGACACATGTATCCTAGCTACACACTCACACATTTACATGCTCTCCTCTATCCCTCTATATATAAAATATATATATATATATATATATATATATATATATATATATATATATATATATATATATGTGTGTGTGTGTGTGTGTGTGTGTGTGTGTGTGTGTGTGGCTAAATGTGTTAATGCGATAAATAGAGATTTCCTATAGTTATATACATATATGTGTATATAGATATGTATATATGTGGGTACAAATATATATAGCCTAGTGTTGAATTCTCTTTTCATGTACACCTCCATGTTCACACACATACATAGCTTACATGTTAGTTCCTTCTCTTTTTATATACATATAATGTTGAATATGCATGAAAATGATGTGCCCTTGATGTGTGCTTGTGACGATTTGTATAGCCTTGGATTGGTATGTGTGAATGCTAGCCTAGACTTGGTTAGGCCTAGTAAGACTTGTTAGACTTATTTGGGCTAGGACTTGACCTAGTTTACCTAGTTAGACTAGTGTGGTTGACTGGAGTTGACCAAGTGTTAACTTTAGTCTAGTTTGACCTAGACAGCATACAGACGCATCATAGATTACATTTATCATCCCATGTATACATCTTGACTTGCGTTGCTCTAAATAGGAGCCAGGTACCTCATCTCAGACAGTACATTTACTTCAGACATTCAGATACAAGGCGAGTACATTCTCTGACCATTTCATACTTGCTAGAACGTCTATTCTTGCCATAGATTAATTTACTTGATGCTGACACGTTAGAAACACGGATTGGTACTATATGGATCTTCTTTTGCGATGTTATCTCCTTTGTGTTCACTAAATAAATATTGTGATGTGCGTTTCACTAACATATTGTATTTATTGAATACCTTTATCATTGTACACTCATTGTGCATATTGTACTCTCATTATCACATTGAGCTCCATTGTACAAACTATTGTACAAACCATTGTACAAGCCATTGTATAAGATAACGTAACTGAATTGGATCCTTGTGTATTGATTGGGAAGGGAGAGTAGAAATGGTTATGTGATCAATCCTATTGTATAAGAAATTGTATATGTTCATTGTACACCTACGTACAAAGGAGTCCCATTCTATTGTATAACCTAACCCGTTTACATAACCATATTGTACTCTAAATCACATATTGCTTACAGTTCTTACTTATCATATATAGATATTTTCTATTATCATATCCTTCTGTTTTTTATATACATCTTCTTTCAGCGTTTCACGTATCTTACTCTATTGTACGTTATATTTTCTAACCTGTTATGAACTGCGTGAGATGTTTTGTGCTCGCTTCCGTCCTGACTGGACCTGTTAAAAATTTTACAAAGGATGATGAGGAACCCTGTACCCCTTACTTGGAGTTTGCCTAGACGACACTCGCGACCTGGACCCCTGGGAGGTTCAGACAGCTGCTGAGGATGATACCCCTTACATAGTATAGATAGCTTAGACTGTTCTTTTCATGTTTAGCTGTTGTCCTTGTTTTCAGAGTTGTATATTTTAGAGATGTTGAGACTTGTTATTTCATTTCTGTTGTACCTCAGTTGAGGATTTCTTATCTATTTCCATCGTGCTACATTCTACCTTAGATTGTGATTGAGTTGTACCTCTGTGTTGGCCTCCTTTTGGAGAGTATATTCATATTATGTAGTTATAGTTCATGACCTAGAACAGCGTTCTACCGCCGACACTGCGGCGTAGGCTGGGCGCTGTTACGTACTCGTACCCTCACGGTGGGTGCGGGTTGTGACACGTTTTTAGTGGTGGCCCATGCAGGTCGAGTTTATATAGTGGTATTCGAACTAGAGTATCACTACAGCCTGCAGTAGGATTAGGATATTTTGGAGGTACTCAATCACATTAGGAAAAACTCTTATTCATATTCCTTTTATCCAAATTTGCTGCTTATTGTTTTCCCTTGAATATAAACTGTCCTCCGTTAATTTTTTCGCTTCATTCTCAGTAATTGCTTCTTGGTTTGATCTGTCTTCATGATGGTTATGAAGACACGATCTCATCGCTCCGGTTTGGGGGATACTATCGAGAGGCTGGCCACCTCCCGTCCTGTTCATCAGGGCCTCGAGACCTCAGCTCCAGTTATGCCGACTAAGGTTGGCATTTCTGCTATATTGGAGGTGCACCTCTGTCTATACAGAGACTTTTCCCGTTATTTCCAATTTCTCTCAGCAGTAACGGTTCATGCAGCATCAGCAGCAGACCAGGAGAAACCAGCAGGGCGAGCTATCGTCAGGACAGTCGATGATGCATAAACCATTGAAGATCTTGCTGCAAGTTCCGTTCTTCTCGATTCCATTCCCGCAATTGTCTTTTATAACTACCTTGAAATCCGATTCCATCTGTTCTTTTTGATTGATTAATTTTGTCATGATTGCTCTTTCGTTATGTTTGTTTTCTTCTAAAAAAATCATATGGGCTAGGTCACCTCAGTTATGGGATCTAGAATCTTCGATAGTCGTGTTAGTTGGCACAGTGAGGACATGTAGTCAGATTTTGGATGTATTTCTCGGGTATGGGAATTTAAGGTTTTCGTCGTCGTATGCGACAATGCAAAAATTTTAAATACCATGAACCTAGAGGTACGTACCTTAGTCGAGGACTCTGCGATTATCGTAGCCTTGCTCACTAGCACGATGAAGATTCTGAGTATCATGATTTTGGACAGACGCATATGATTGTCTGACGAATATGTTTGAGACTTTGATTATGGGGTGTTTGACCTAGAAGGACTACTACCATTTTAATTTCGAGGACGAAATTTTTCTAAGGTAGGTAGACTTGTAACACCCAGTTTCTAAAATGAGAATAATTTTGAAATTTTGTATTTTAATTTATTTAATTATGATATTTAAATAATAATACGATTTTTGGTAATTTTCAATCATTTTAAAACTATTTAAAATCATGACTTGTGATTTTGGTGTTTGCTAGTTAAACCGTAGAGACTGTCTACCCTAGAACCTAGCCATGTGATTAGGGTACTTCATTATTTTAGCTTGAGGGTATTTTGGTCATTTTGAATTAATTAAATTTAATATATATTTATTTGGAATTTAATATAATTAATGTGATGGTATGATTTTAATATCATTTAATTGATTTCCTTGTGTTGTGTTTAGCCTAACCTAGATTGACCTAACCTAGATTAGTCATACCTAGGCATAGCTAGCTATGGTAAGTGTTGGTTAGTGTTAGTTAGGAATTATTAGCCTTGGTTAAGTCATGACTAGATAGAATAACTAGGTCACAACTTGGCTAGAATGAAACCTAGGTTTGAGGACCATTGATTTAGCTAGATTGATTAGTGGCCATTGATCACCCCAAAACCCTAGCCTTACATACATGGCCGGCCACTAGGGCTACTCCTATAAAATCCCTCCCAAAAATATTGCCTCATTTTGTCCATCTCTTCATTTCTCAAGAACAAGGTTAGCCTCCATTGAAACTTCTTCATATTTTATTCAATATTAATCCTTTTTCATCCAAACTTCTTCCATGGTGTTCTAATTTGAGGTTCCTTACTGTTCATGGAGGTTAACTACGGCTTGGAGACAATTTGGAGCTTTTGGCCATCAAGGAGAACACCCCCCCTCCCCAATTTGAAGCTTTTTTATGCAAATTGCACATATAGGTAAATCCCTATTTCCTCCACCAAATTTCATTTTCTTTGCATGGATAGGAAGCCCTAGGTGTCCCCTAGCTATAGGTATTGGTTTCGTGTTGACTCGTATCCATTTCGTGTTCGTATCGGACACGAATCAGTGTTAGGGTGCATGTGTTCGATGAAATGCTTGAGTGAATAAATTCTTCTTATTTTTAAATTCTATTTGAATAGATTTCTAGCCCTTGATGTGTGCTTTCGAACCCCCAAGCTCTGAGCTCATATCGAGCTGTGTCCGTGTCCAAAATGGATACGAACTTGCTGTACGAGATACGGCGCACAGTGCCCTGCTCTCGCACCCCTCATGCTCGCTGCACATGCCACGTGGACAGCTGCAATTTGGCGTAAGGAAGGGGACAGTGACTGCGAGTGCACCCCTCGAGTTTTATACAAAATCGTGTCGTATCGAGGGAGCACAGACACGCGCATTGGGATTGCACTGTGCTGTATCAGTCGGGAAATTGCGTCTAATACGCTCTCTTTACTTAGACACGACACGTCCCCGACCCGATTCAGGATGATGAAACCCTAGACCTATCCCTGGCGAACACGTGGACACAAGCACGTGGCTAATGGCGCACAGTGTCATGTCCACGACCTCATGTTCTGCCTGCACGATACTGCACTGCACGTGGACTGATACACTGGGTTTTTCTCTGTTTGGACACTTCGTGTCCAGTTTCCTGGACACGAATGGCCCCCCAGACATGTGTACACATGGGGGACACGTCCATATGCCTGATTGTGTGTTTCCTTAGGATTTTGGTGCGAATGGGGATTTCCTAAATCTCTGATACGCAGTTTTCTTAAATGGAATCCCTGAGTTTAAATTATATTTAAACCTTTTGCTAATGATCAAATTCCATGTTTAAATTCACTTACACATGTATTATTTCACTGTTAATCTTAGTTGTATGGTAGGTTGTGATTTGCATGGATATTTTGTTTTCGAAATT